>WURS02000013.1:12005784-12017621 GCA_011762765.2 Rhinocypha anisoptera | reverse complement strand
CCTCCTCTCCTCCTATCCCCTACTTAAAACTGAAACCACAACTGTCAGGAGATGCACTGGCTTGCATACCTGGATTTCACCCAAGATGGCATGTGCTGCATGAAATGACTTCGGCCTAATTCTCATGCAAAGGACTTTTCGGATGTTTTTCTTTTTGTGAAAAGAGATTAAGATGATCTCAAAGGGAGGGTAAATGGGATGATCACTTGTACCCAATATGCAGGTAACAAACTTAATTTGAAGAATCTGGGTACTACGTGTGAAGATATGATAGATTCCTTTAAAATATTCTACATGACAAACTTCTGCAAACAAATCTACCCCTCAGATGGATAAATCAATCTGTCCTTCCCTTATCTTTTTTACCCCGAATCTCCTTATTTCCCATTCACCCTTCCGACATGAAAAACGAAAGTCTGTTCTATCCGGTTAGCCTTGAACTTGATCACATTTATGCTCTTGGGAGATAAAACGTAACGGGTTAGAATTATGTGGATGTTGTGTTGCTATGATGCACTTAAATTAACAACATGAGGAAAATTGACCCAGTCACCTATCCAAGAAAATGAAAACTCATACTATACGAACTAAAGAAGAAAAAATAGACTGAAAATGTTTTTCTATTCTTCATTAAAGTGAGAATTTCATAGCCATGACTCATTCCTTCCAAAATAATATTACTTTCTCTTGAAGTAAAATTTACCATGGCATACTTACTTTTTCCCACTCATCTGGAAGGGGCTTTATGTATTTTCTAGCATGTAATTAGGCACCTTGTGTGTCAAGTAGCAATTATAATTGTTTCCACCGATGAATATATTATATATTAAGTAGAAGATTTAATAAGGACCATAAATTTTAACCACAGGCATTAATAAAGGCTTAAAGTTTAGCATAAATAATCTCTGTCTTTGATCTGGGGAAAGAAAGAATTTTTTTCGATCCTTGTCGTTCTGCGCTGATTTCAGGAAATAACCGAACTTCTAGACCCTCTCAACCGTAATGCCCAAGCCAACCATGGTGTATGCAACTCATGTCAGAGGCGTATCCAAGGCTTCAACATCAGCGGAGGGGGCAACCTGCAGCGCCAGCTGCCTCAACCCGCAAGACCAAGTCCTAAAAGGCGTAAGCGGGCAGGCGAGAAAGCGCCAAGGTTGCCCCCCCTGCCTCTTGGCCTTCCTGTTGGATACGCCCCTGACTGGAACCCTTGGTTGGTAAGGGGCCTCTTCCCTTAATTATCTTCCCACCACTCTTTCTAGCCACAGCACAGAAAAAAAATTTCTACAAGCTGTCTCTCTAAAACAGCAATTGTAGGTACAATGGCATGGCCTTGCTTGCTTTTTACCATGATTATCCATCCCCATGCTTCAATGCGGTAGCTTATTTGCCAAGATCATCAAAATAGATTAATGTGACCTTTTTGGACCAAGCAACAAAAAAATAACACAACTTTTTACCATTGAGATTTGTCAGTAAAGTATACTTCAACCCATTACAACACAACATTAGCATACACATTTTGATGAATCAACTTAAGTGAGTGGAACTGCAGCTGCCTAGTGAATAATTTGAATTGTATGTAACATTTAGTTACATGCATGCTTCCTCTAATATTTATTGAAAAATTTAATTGAAAGTTCTGTAAAAACTAAAAGAGAATTATTCAGGTAATTTTTCCAATTCAACTAGTTGAAGGATGAGTGGTGGATTGGAGCAAATATTATGTGCAGAGAAGGTGGAATTTTCACAAGAGCTTACGGAAGCTTATGCAGCAAGAAAATGGATAAAATTGAGCCCTAGGGGTCAAAATCATAGTTCACAATGCAAAGTAACAAGGAATGGAGTGATAATAAGCATCCAAAAAAAGGCAATGGTAACAGACAGCCATAAAAACTCGCGAGTGAGGAAATTTTGTAAGAAATAAGCAAATATTGAGATCCTTAGTTTCAATCTGAACCTTGGCCAAATGTGGCATTTCTTAAACATCACAATAACAACAGAATGTCACAAAGAATATTTTTTTCCTCAGGATTAATATCAATAATGTATTTCTAAATATATATGCCATATAAAATTAGGCAGGTGTATTACTTGAAGATTTTTTTAGACATGATAGGAGACTTCAGAGTCAACAAAAAATTAATGGTAACATTTGGAAGGTGCAGTCCTTTCAAGAATAAAAATCTGGATACGCCCAAATAGTTGGTGGAAAGGATTTAGCATAAAATGATGATTAGGTACATGTATTCTATTACTCACAAGATATGCCTGAAAATAGCCAAGGAACATTTTATATGATTTGATAAAATTTTGACAAAAGGAAATGACATGCAATGTATCATAAATTTCTTATTCATATTAGTTGGAAATATTTTCATTGTTTTCCGAAGTGTATTCTCTTTATAGTTGTGTGTAGCAAATTATAATATATCTATACCGTGTTTTAAATATATGTGGATGACTAAATATCTGAACATATTCTTTTGTTATTGTTGAATTTTTATTCATAATTTGGACCAAAATACCCTAAATAATGAGTGAAACAATACATTAAATTGGTCTAGAAAGCTACCAATGAACAAGCTCAGGAAAGCTAAATAAAAATGACTGCCATCAACATTAAATTATATTCAAGAAGACCTCATTGTTTTTTCCTGCCATTTTCTAAATTCATTCCTGAAACTTTCTAAATTTTATTTATTTATAATTGGTACAGATGTTTGCTTATTTATTCTGAATACTTTGGGCAACATTAAAGCAAAGGTTCTAAGTACATGTTTCCATATCTTGTTAAAAATATACACCTATGGTCCCATTGAAAAGTTGATTCTGGATTTTGTCTACACAGCTTAATCTCATCAACAAATGCAAGCAAAGTCAATTCTTTAACTTTCCATTAAAAATCTATTTTAATGATAACAAATATGCTTATAGAGACGTTATTTTTGTTTCTTTAGGGAAACATGAAGCAACATATGCTCACCCATAAAATAAGAGACATGCCTCCTCACCTGTTTGAAGCAAGCAGCCGTAGCCCAAGCACAGGGTCCCAAGGACTACCCTTGAGTGAGGATGCGAATCATCATGGTGGCAGTGGAAGCAATGGTACAATAACTTCTACTGTGCAACCGGATGATATTGGCTCCATTGGTGACATAAAAACAACTCCTGGTCCAGTAGCATTGGATGGTTCCAGCATCAAGAGGCCACCAGAAAGTGAAGGAACTCTTCCAGTCCCTAAAAGACCACCAGGCAAGTATATCATTCAGACATATGCATTTCAAAGGGAATTGCGTAAAAAACAAGGGTATAAACAATATACATATTTTTGCATAATTCTTTGTGATAATCCTTCCTATTTATTATGCCCATTTGTGAATATGATTCATAAGTCTCAGACACCATTAACCTAATAATGAACTGGACATAAATACCAATTTAAACTTGTTTTGATCATGTATCATTCCACAAAAAATATACATCAAACTATACTTACATAAACTTAAGTACAGATGTAAGTTCTTTTTTTGAATATTATAAAGAATTATTTTCTAATAATAAATCTGTTATTTAATCTGTGTCACATTTATTAAAAATAATAACTTCAGATTCTATTTCTGTATGACATCAGAAAAATAGTTTATAAATAAAATTATATCAGCAAAAGTTTATTTATATTAATAAACTCTCAGAAGGAACACATTATTTGTCAAAATTCATAACTTAATGCCATACTATTTATATACTGAACACTTACAATATGTACTTTGTAGCATTTAGAATTGCCTATTGTTTAAGTATAAGAGAAATAATTTTTCTTAAGATTCTAGTGTGTTCAGTGAATAACATTATTTGTATTTTAAAATTTGAAATGTTTTTTGTCTGATGTGTGTGGTTTGAACTAAGTATGGTGATTTTTGAGTAACGCCCACTCTCAAACATAGCTAACGACTTGATTCAAGTAACCCTTTTCCAAGCCTTTGTTAGATTTATAACACTTTGCTATGCTTTGCCATCTTTGCCATAACATTTCAAAGTGTGCTCAAGTATGTCCCATTGTGGTTTTGGTGGTCCTGCATGTAGACATCAAGATAATATTATGACAAAAATATAGACAAATTTCATGGAAAATAAAAGTTCATATTGATGTATTTTGAAAGTGCTGTTCTTAGTTCATGATTGCAGGAAACAATAGATTTCTTCATGGCATGGTTACAGCAGTAATAGTTGGTTGGCTTTTATCTAGAACTGCAGTAAGGAAGATTCTCTCAATAAGAAACAATAAAATAAATAGTTTTTGTACATTGTGAGGTTACATGTATTTTCACTTTTGATAGTTTGCTTTGCTAATTTCTTATCTATGTTCATTATAATAAGTCAGTAGGGAACATTTTTTCAATCAATATCCTGAATAAGTATTAGATATTGTACAACTGCATTTTATTACTTTGCATTGCTTCATTCATGCTGTCTAATAATTACTTTTTGGCATAATGAAATCATTTGGATATTGCATATCAGGGATAGAGCTAGATATCAAAAGAACTCAAAAGTTCAGCAGTTTTAAATGACTAACTCTCAATAGAACTAAGATACTTGGCATTAGGATTTCCCATTAATATTTTTAAATGGGTAGTATGATCACTAAAATACAAGCAGGATAAAGTCCCAAAGCTGCACAATAAAGTATAACAGTTTTTATATCTTCAATGTTAACAAAAATTTATGTACTCTCCTATTATTAACGTAATATATTAGTTACTTCATATAAAAATTTTGTTATATTTATCCTTCCTTTTGCTGTAAGACCTCCAGACCACAGAATCTATGAGCCCATTGGAGAGAATTCCAATATCAAATTAACTGATTCAAATTCATTGTAAATGACAAAAATCAATTGATGCCATCACCAAATACAGGTTTTCAAAGCTACTACAAATTGAGCCTAGTAATTTTCTTTCTTGCCAAAAGTGGTCATAATATGTCTTTCAATTTGACCACAAGATAATTTTAAGATCATTTGATGACCCAAATAACTATGGTAGTTAAATCTGCTCTTATATATTTAAAAGTAAAACTATTTCTAGAGTTTACCTAATTCATTTAAACTATATCAAAGAAAGGAGTAGGCTGTACACAAACACATGCATGGAGGTGTTCAAAGTATTTTGTGTGCATGGTATAATCCCTCTGAATTCTTTAAAAAAAATAAATCCCAAGGCTAATGAAAGCATGAGGGTTCCCAAAATCCCAAAAAGGGTCCCATTACAGACATCAGAAGAGTCAAAATTTCAGCCATTTATAAGCTGGTATTAAGTATCAAAGTCAGAAGATTATGAAAATAATCATGGGCCCACCCAAATAACCCATACCCACCTCCAACCAAACAGCCAACCATCTCTTTCACTCTATCTTCCCTTATACATGAATGCGTGTGTGTGTGTGTGCTTGCAGGCTTGCCAAAGCACTTGTGCCACGTTTGCAATAAGAACTTCTCGTCATCATCAGCACTGCAGATTCACATGCGAACGCACACTGGGGACAAGCCGTTCAAGTGCACAATCTGTCAAAAAGCTTTCACCACAAAGGGGAACTTAAAGGTAAATATGTATGTAACGATAATGAGAAATTTGAAAAAAAAAGTTAATAAAACTGGTCCCTTTTTTCAATGACATTATCCATTGGTGTGGTAACTATAAAAGTTAATGTTCATTTTCCCCTTCATATGTAGGGAGTGGAAGATTCTCAAAATGTTTTTTTTTAGGATGTATAAAATGTAAAAACGTTTATATCTTTCCGATTCAATTCTCATCTTGATGACAAGTCGCATATTTATGTATAAAAAAGATGGTGGATGCCTCCTTCACATGATGGATGCACACAAAAATGATCAAAAATACTAAATCTATTATTCTATTAAAATGAAGCTGAAAATTTTTTGCTGCTATTTAAGCATTCAATCGAAACATTACCTTCACATAATGGAACATATCATTTACATATAGAGCACATAATTAAATCACACTTATGACAAAAATGTCATTTCTTAGAACCTAGGACTCGATGTTTTAGTGATTAAATAATATTTGTAAGAAGTTTTAAATGAATTTATAGAATTAATTCCGTATTAGTTACAAAATATCTAGTTATTACTGTTATCATTTATTGTGTGAAATGTAACAGTTAATGAATTTAAGTAAATACATTAATGATCATTTGTATAATCAGCACACATTAAATATAGTCAGTACACTTTGAATTTGCTTCAGTATTTTGCATTGTGACCAAATTCTTACAAACTAAACCTATTGGAATTGGATGGAATAAATGCTAAAGCATATTCAATACTTGCCTTGAGGAAGCATGTTATGCATCTTAATTACTTTGCTTTTTTAGTCTGACTAGAATGGTTGTCAAAACCATTTATTGGAGTAAATATTTTTCTAATTCAGTAGGTGGATACTGTCATAGCCATTATCAATCATAAAAGTTAACATTGATTATTTCTTTTAAAAAATCAAGAGCAATGATACAGAATCAAAGTATTAACATAGTATGAAGTTATTCAAAACTATTAAATCACAGTTACTTAAAAATTTATAAAAATTCCACTCCCTATTGTACCCAAAATTTAATTAAACAAGGTTTTATTGACATGACCTTGTGCCCAATGTGTGGCCAGGTTCTTGTGGATTGCAGAAGGCTAAAATTTTCGAGCTACTTATGCCCTGCTTTTTACTAATGCTTGGCCTATTAAACTAACATTACCTTAACGCCATTGTAAGTTAGTATTACTTTTAATAATATTAATATTCCACACACAATTACATTATACTCTCTAAATAAAACCTAAGTATAAGATTATATATGGAAAATTAATTTGTCTCCTATTCACAAATTCTAAGCAATATTAACATTTTTAGATCCTACTAAACCTCATGATGAAAACTCAATATGAGTTGTCCTTATTAGAAAACCTGAAATTCTATTAAACTGTGACAACATATAGAATTTAACATTTCAATGGGCATTTCAAATGCTTCTTAGTTTATCAAAATGTAACAAAATCTATGGTACACTCATTAATATAATCATTAAATATTTTGTAACTTCTCTGATATACAACTACCACTTCACTGTTCAAAATCCCAGCTTGTGTTCCAATATGGAGGTAATGACTAAAATGAAATGGATGCAATGGTGACCATTATGGTATTATCTTTCACATATTAGGTGCACATGGGCACACACATGTGGAGCAACGGGGCATCTCGGAGGGGCAGGAGAATGTCCTTGGATCTCCCTCCCATTCCCATGACACCGAAGGACTCAGAGTTTCTGCAGAGGAGACCTGATCTATTCTATCCATATCTGCCAGCCCCCTTCCTTAATGGAATGCAGCAAAAGGTATAGTGTTGCATATATTTCTCATATTCATAAATTAAATTTTTAATACAGGATTTCTCAAAGGAACTTCTGGAACTACATCCGCTCCTTTCATTGACTGTTTACACAATCTTTAAATTGTGGTAGTAATAGGAGCAGAATAAGCATAAATCTGACATGTTAGTAAATCTAATCTACCATATTGTTACTTGAATTATAATGTCGATCAGCCTCCATTTGGGCACATGCCTACCTAGGAGTTCGAAGTCATAATAATCTATGTTTTGAAAATTAAAGCATTTTTAAAATATTAAAGTGATAACAGGAAGCTTAAAAGGACACAAGGATCCCACATAACAGAAATATTTTCATAATTCTATTTTGTAAAGTAAAACATTCTCCTAGAAATATCTTTTTGTGGTCTCAATAAATTTTAATATGTAAATTAAATAAACATAGGCAGAAATATGACATTTCTTCAATAGTAAATAAACTATAACATTTTTATAATTTAATTGAATTTAATCTCAAGACAATATAAGTTGTAAAGATAAATATTCTTTTGCAATGTCTTATTGAAAACCTGTATACCTTAAATGCAAGACTACACTTTATAATTATAAATTGCTGAGAAGCAATGAATCTTCTGAAATTAAAGGGAAATGAAATCACTAACTGCTATTTGTCAATTATTCCAGTTGAATGAGATCTCGGTGATACAGAGTGCCAATAGCAACCACATGCCTGTCCCCCCACAAGTCCCCCCAACCAGTGGAGCCAATGCATCTGCAGCTGCAGCAGCTGCCGCCGTAAGCAAATATGCAGCACTGGCAGCATTTGCTGGATATGACAAACCTCTTCCTCCTCACCACCCACCACCACCACCTCATCACCATCCTCAGTCAGGTGAAACACACTCACCCCTGTTCCCACCCATCTTGAGACAACCCATACCACCTCTACCACAAGCACTCAAGGCATCTTCGCCTCCCCCACCTTCCTTAAATCCTCCCCCATCCCCATCCCTGCAGCAAACCCATCAGCACCAACACATGCTAAGTGGAGCAACCAATGCCCAAAGAAATCCATCCCCAAGCAGTCCCCACATGTGGGACCTGCATTTTGACAGAGAGCAGAGGTCATCGGTGCCTGGGGATAGCGAAGGACTAATGGATAGCTCTCCTGCCCCATCCCCTTCAACTCCTTCACCCATGGTTACCTCTCGGGAAGAAAGCCTAGTTGTGTGATGAATTTAGTGTGGGAAAAGGAAGGTACTGACAAAACTCAAAAAAGTTCAGTGTTTTTTAGCCCATGGGTTCTAGTCCAATCAAAAGGCTGGTTTAGTCAACTCATGTCCACATATTCCTGCTATTGAGCCCACCATGAGCCTTCAGAGGCTATAGAGACAAGTTGGAAAATCAGTAGCAGATAAAAGATGTGAGGGAAACTGATAACAAATATGCATAACAGTGAGACTGAGTGATTGTGTTGAAAGTTGAAAGGGAGTCTACATATCGTCTTATGTGGTTTATTTATTAAGCAAGGTGGGTGGAATAGTTACAGTGAATGGATGGATTCAAATATATAGAAAAAAATGTTATATATTTCCCATCAAGGTGGCTTTTTGATTACTTTTTCAACTTTTTTTGTAATTATTTTCTGTTAAATGCTGAATTCACTGCTGCAATGTTCCTATTTTGAAACTAGTCTTTACGTGCAAGTGATGGAGGTGGGGGAGTCATGTGCAACATATAGTACTTTGGATATGAACAAGAAAGTGAAATAAATGGTGTGAACATTTAAAATGTAAATGAACAGTTTTAACTGAAGAAGATTTTATGTGTAGATCTGTTTATATCTGCTAATGTGGATGGAATTGTAAAAACATTGTGTGCACTATACACTTTTGTGGTTAATTGTCAACGATAATCTAAAACATGAAGATGTACTTCTTTTTGAAAAAACTGAATCTCAATTGCCACACAGGGAACAATATCAGTGCAGTAAAAATAGAATATCATAAAACAATGAGAAGGTTAGACCTCCCAGAGGTTTCAACTAATGCAAGAATCAATGGGAAAAACTGTGAACATTAAAGAGAAAGAAGTGTAAATGCAATGTTTTAAAAATGTCTGGTATGTTTTAGGTGCCTGCAAGTGACTTGATTTCCATGAGATTTTGGTTGAATGTGCTTTAAATGCAGTAATTAAAATAAGCACATACATCCTTATGAATGCATGGAATTTGCATCATAGTGATTTGAAAAACTGGAGAATGAATTCCTCATTTTCTGTCACTCCTTTCCATTCCCTATTCTCCTCCATCCTAAGTTTATTGAAGACTATTAATTCTCTGTGATACTACACCATTTACGAGGGTCTGCTATGAAGTCAAGACTTGTTCAACAAGATATGGGAGGGAGGGTGAAATGAAAGAGTAAGGCTGAAGATTAGTGAAGACGTGTTTAAAAGAACAGGAGGAAGTGTTTGGCATGTTCTTGAGTGTGGTAGGAACTTTTCTAATCATATCCTCTTACAGGAAAGGTTTCAAGACCTACAGTACTTAATTTTGAAACTATTATTCCAATTTGGAAAAACAAAAATCCTGTATGCCCACATGTTAACTACAATATTGCTCCATTTACTTATCAACTACCATCTTTATCTTAACCAACAGTGTTTCTCTTGTTCCTGGAGTTGAGAGACAAAATTAGATGATATAGTGGTGAAAATGGACAATGTTCACAACATGAGCAGTAATGGACATTTTCTATCCCACTTATTGAATCTTTCATTCTCCTTCCACTTGCCCTGCAACCTTCATCAAAAGAAGAAGAATAAAAACAATTTTAATAGTTTACATGAAAAAATAAGATCATAGTAGTATCTCACTCAAGATAACATTTCAAGGGTGAAAACAAATACTGTGGGGTTCAAAAGAGGTATTGTACATTTGCTACTGTACTTTGGTGTTATAATAATCATACAATTGCTGTTCAGTGGATGTTGCTCAGAACAGAAAGAGTACCTATTGAGTTTTTACTGTTGTTACCTGAAAATGAAAAGTTTCCCTAAACCCCTCTCCTAACCCACTCTGTGACCGTTCTGGTGAGTTTTTGTTGCTGTATATAGTGTATATGTGAATTTTAGGTGCATATCTTCCAGAAGAAATGTTTTATTAGCCTAGCTTGTGATAGATAAAAACTCCTTTGACACCCATTGTAGAATCAATACCTATTCTAAGTAAACTCACTTGCTACGTCCTGCAATTTTGTTAAAACTGAGGGAGGCTGAAAAGTTATAAAATTGTGATGCTAGAAAGAATTCTCATTACTGCTGGATGTTTTAAATTACACAGCATAAAATACTTTAAAATATAGGGCACCAGGGATTATAAGGGCAAATATTTAATACATCCACATTCAATGAAATACAACTCCACACCTACTCAAAAGTATTAATTTTACTTAATTTCATTACCTGACAAAATCATTTAACTGCATTTGGTTTACTGGGGAGTTTCAAATTAATTCTCATCTTATTTAAAATTAAAGTGTTTTCGGGTTTTTTAAATTAGTTCAAAACCAGCAACTGTAATAAATATTATAGTGAAATTGTGGATTTATTTTCTGAAACATTTTAATAGACCTGTGCATTTCATCAATGAGATCATTAATGAAATAAAGGAGAATAATATCTTGACAAATAAATTCATATTTGTGCATTGAAATGCAGAGTTAAATACATAGTTTAAATGTTATCTCAAACTGAAATAGGCATGTGGAGAAAAAGAAAACAAACATTGATAGAAATGCAGTAAGCTGTGTAGCTGTGGAAGGCTGTATTTCAAATTAGGTGCATTATTAAGATATCAGAGCATTTATATACGACTAATTGATCTCACTTATACCTCAAAATTATGGCTACAGTGGTTGAAAGTAAGTGGCATAAAAGGTATTCACATTTCCATGAGGTATATATGGTGTGGTGTGGAAAATACAATTTGTTTTACCAAATAAAATTAATTTTTGACCATGAAGTTTGAAGCATATCAATACTATTTCTCACTAAATTCAAATAAAGTGATGATTATAATTCTTGTCTATCAATGTTTTTGAAGTGTTGATATTAAAAATTGTTTGCCCATGTACCTAGTTAAAAATACCTACTTGAAGACATGAATACATCAGAAATGCTTTTAATCCTAGCACATCAATCCTATATATAATTGTATTCTAAATATGTTTATTACCATTATTCTTAAATAGACAACATTAAAATTTCATATTACAACTCTCAGTTACAATTTTTCTGAGGAGTACCAAAAACTTTTTCACCTTTGTCATATTTTCCTGTTAATTAGGGATAAAAAAACCTATATTTTCAGGCATAACTATGTGGAAATCCATTTCTGAGAAAAAGGAATAACGTACTACGTATTTTTCCACTAAG
>WURS02000013.1:11971820-11988329 GCA_011762765.2 Rhinocypha anisoptera | reverse complement strand
TATATTTAATCGCCTAGTCACACACTACGCATCCATTATAAAATAGCGACGGCAAGGATGAAACCCTAACACCAAGCATAGTTTCAACCCTATCCCTTCCCTCCCTCCTCCACCTCCTCCTCCTCCTATGAGGAACGGTTTGAGAATACTTCACCGAGTCCCCCTTTCCCAATACTTTCCCACCCACCTCTTCATATAGGTGCTCCACAACAGGTCTCTTGGTTTCACCCTCAGTATGGTCTATGGCATCATACCATTGGTATGTGCCATTGGCTCCCGGCTCCTCTTCATCAGTGGGAGTAAGCAATGTATTCCTGCTTTTCTGTGGATTCACTACCTCATCTTTGGAGACGGGAACAAGAGTGGATGGCTGAAAGCAGATCACAAGTAAGCATCAGGGAGCACTAGATTTCCTTTATCAGCACACAGCTTCAATTAGTCCAAAAAAGTCACAACAATTAAAGGAAATGAAGGTAAGGAGAGGATAAATGGATTCAAAACTCAACTCACATCTTTCCCCAGCTCAATGTTTTTCTCTTTGAGTTCCTTTCTTGCCTCATTTTTCAATACTTTCGGCTCTTTCTTCTCCCTCTTCTTCTTAAGTGCATCATAGTTGACCTGCTTGAACTCCTCCTCTAATTCCTTCAGCCACAGCTTTTCACCTGCGCAGATGCATGGAGGATTGATCAAAAGTGCATGAAACGTCTTGGCAGACAGCCAGTTAGAGGGGGAGTATGGGTTTCCATTTCTTATCCATTCAACCCCCCCAACCCCCCTTCAATCCGAAGTTAAAAAAAAAACGCCGGGGATCGGCACGTGAATGGAGCAGGATTGGAGGAAGGAAAGAGGGAAGAATAAGATAGACTTGGAGGAAGAGAAGGAAGTTAATGACTTCGGATGAGTCGGCTCTCCCACGGCACCCGCGTGGGGAGAGGAGGGGGGAGTTGGTGGAGGGGAACGGGGAAGAGAGAGTGAGAGAGAGAGAAGGGGAGGGGGGCGGGGAGGAGGCGAGAAAACGCGGGGAGTGGCTGGGAAGTAGTGTCGGGTGCCCGGAAAAAATGATTTTTCGGAGGGTGGTGGCGGAATGTGGTTGAGGGGACAAGGGGAAGTATTTGAACAGTGTGGTGTGTGGAGTGGCGGAGGGGCCGGTACGGAGTGAAACGGCGGAGGGGTGGGAGTTTACGGGGGAACGAGGGAGGGGGGAAGGGAGGGGGAAAGTACGGAAAAAACGCGGGATTAGAGAGGGAGGGGGTGTGAGGGGTGGAGGACCGGCGAGGGGGGGGAGAAAGGAAGACTGAGATGATGCTCCTAACATGCTAATTTTAGTTTCTGCCTTCCAGACCTCCTTCAAATCGGAGGAAAATCCCTTTGCACAGCATTAGGGGTCTAAACGCACGGCAGCTCGGCCGGAGTTCACAGACATAACCCACCGTCGTCTCCGTGGACTTGAATAAGAGACAAAAGCTGAGTGACTCATTCCGAAAATGATTTCCCAAAATTGCACTTGGGCGAAACCCCCAGCCAAAATTCTAAAATTACGCCACCTAAACGCAGGGGCGCCTCTGAGTAAATCCATGACTGAACGACACAATCTTATCAAATATCCTACGGTGGATCGGTGTTTGCTAAATAAGGCCCATGGCAAAGAGACACCAGAGTGCTCCCACGGTAAACAGGAAATAAAAACTCTTTCAACCTGGGTAGACTGACGCCAAGAATGCCGTCAAATCTCGATTAGAGATAAAAAGCATAAGAAATAAAAGTAACTTCAAGTCCTATTGAGTAAATCTGACTCGGGGTTGAGATGCTGAAAGATCGCTATCGTGACAGACACTCCCAATGAATTAAATCCTGTACAAAAAATCCTTTCTCTGCTATGCATATCGTTCTACAAATATTTTAATAGTCCTTTATAGACTTCGACCGAAGAATTTTGAGAGCCCACATAAGCGAAAGAAGTTGATACATAGTACATAATACTGTGAAAACCAATGACAATCAGAAGATTGTTCTTTTAGGGGGAGGGGGGAGATGGTATTGGATGATCGCTCAAATTACATTCTGTCAGTGGGTTGTTTTTAGATCATTTTTTAATATATAATTCATGGACGCACTAACCAATGCGGACACGTAAAATAGAGGATTGGTGGGGACCTAAGGAATATGAATTACTTTAAATATATTATTAGTGGTAGTTGCCACAAGCAAAGACATTTACTTGATGATTATAGGCTTAACTATTTGGAAATTCATGTTTAAAGCAAAATGAAAACTTAGAACACTTATGTATTTTTCCACATAAATAATAATTCTAGGTAATACGCGCAGGCATACTTTAAGTGCTCCTGTATTTGAAGGAACATCTTCAGCACTAGATGATGACGCCTGTGTGTATGGGAATAGTAGTACCTAAAATAAAATTTCTGTAAAAATAGTGCTCCAAACTTTAATTTGTCTGTTAGGCAAAGAAAAACATTATATTTATGAAAATGAATATATTAAAAAGTTCACGTGGGGAGAAATGAATTCAATGTTTCCCTTTGCTCCATTGCGGATCCGTCGTTTCCCCGATTCCTTTTCTGAGACAACGAAGAAAGAAGCAAGGCTTAATGGCAACCAAGAAGAGTCTCTCGTTTCGCTCGACCAGGAATAAAAAAGCAGCCCCGAATGACGTAACATAATAAACTTTGCTATCATGCCTATTTTTGCATTGTGGGAGGGAGATAGGATGTCCGTGACTTCGACTACAAGAAGAATCTTGGCGTAATTGTAGGCATTAAATCGGTCACAACTGAAGTGGGAATGGTGGATAGAGGAAATTATATCAACGTCCAAATGGCATTCCTTATAATTTAAGAATAATTATACACACTTGTCTCTATATTTTTCACCCTCACTGACTCCTAAACGTCATGAGAGCAGTTCATAGCAGGTGGAAAGGCTGATAAATCTGATATGGCTACAGTAATTAATTGAGGGGTGATGAATGAATTTAAGAACCTTTCAAAGCTACAGACGTGTGGAAAAAATAGCAGTCCGAGATGAGATCGCAAGCAGAATTATCAAGGTCAATGCCGATCGTCATCTCCAACTTCATTCCAAAAGCATGAGGGAGAAGATGTTACATTAGAGTGCTTAAACGCTGAGCAATATTTATTCGTGCACAATAGACTCTATGTGCACCAATGTTCACTCGACGACATTAGCTAGTAAAACGGTAACTTGAGATTTGTACAGATCAATAAAGATAATCATACAGTACAATCGATAAAGATAAATAAAAATCTCAAAACTAATAATACCACTCTCCCTTTCTGATTACGCAGAGCAATTCCTTGTCTACTCGCGTCGGAGTGCTTTTAAGATGTAAGGTAATATAAACAAAACTATGTGGATTTACAAAACTATATTACTGGTTTATGTACATGTGTTATCAAGGTAACCTAAATACTTTTCTATGGTAAATTTAGGGGAAAACTGCAAATGACAGTCCCTTAAAATAGACTGGAAACCAAGAGCTGTCTCGAGAAGCAACCAAGGCTTCGAGCAAGGCCCAGCACGTGTGTTCAAGAAGCAGGTTTTTTTCCAACGACCCATTTAAATTTACGAAAATAGAAGGCCAATTTTCAATGAAAAAATAGTGCATCCACCACGGAGAAATGTGTATATAAGATCGTAAAAATGGGAAATCGAAAGAGATCCTTCTTTCTGGCTAGAATGTAATCTAAAGACGGGAGTCTCAAGGCTAAACAGCAAATATTACCGTCCAAAAATAATGCGAGTAATTCGCCACCGGCTCTTCTGATAGATCTGGCGCCATTCACTTTCCACGCTCTAGCAAACTGAAAGACCGACATCTCAGGGGCGTAAGCCATAAAGCCGTTAAGGACAGTGATATTGTTAAATTTTCGCTTAATAATGGGGCATTTTGAATGTACTTGAGGAATGAGTAAAATTGTTACCAATGAAATTATAACGGTTATGAAAACTTAAACAACCATGTTGGTAGATTATAAAATCAGATGGCAACAATCTCATAACATTCGCATTAATAAATCATTCCGTATGCAAACCTAAATCATCCTAAGTACATCGACTTCACTACATTTTAAAAGTGGGCGATGATGTTCTGATTGCAATACTAATATTTCCTCAATGCATTACACTTCACTACACACAAGATAAAAATATTTCCACGTTTCCCAGGGAAAATAACAATAGAGATACTGAATTATAAGCTCTGCCGATGGGTCCCTTCAGAAAGACCCCTAGGAGAATTCGAAAGACGGCGGGGGAAGTCATCTCAAACCCTTTCGTCCTCGGGACGTTCCTATTTCTCCGAGCTATTATTACACGTAGAGTCGGCGCAGGGGGTGAAAAATTGTATCCCTTCGAAGCCCAACGGACCTTAAATATAAAGTGTGCCCACCAGTTAAAAAATAGCCAAGTTTAAAAGTAAATTCAATCACCTTATGAGGGCGAGGGGAAAACTTTGCCTGACTTCAACCAGCATCGAGGATTTTAAAGATTATGGAAAAATTTAGCATGAGGAAATCGCAAGTGTGTGTCCGTAGAGCTGACCTTAAAATCCTTAACGACCATATCAACCACTTCCAGGAGTTGCACACACCACTATTTACATTATATTTCACGGAATAAGATTTTAGGTAAAGTTTGGATGAAAGCCATTGTTTCCGAGATAGGATAAGCAATGGTTTTCGTCACAATAATCATGGCAGGACGACAGAAATCTTTGTATTACGTTAGCTTCTCGTAAAAGTAATTTCAATCACCCAGCCAACTACCCCGATAACAGCTGTGGGAGTTAAACCTAGTGAAAAGGGAAAACCAACAACGGCGTTGCACTTACGAGTAAAGTACTCTCGCCTCCGTGTGAATATCTCCATAATAAAGTATATTGTTATCATCTACTAATTACCCTCATAAATTACTAAGATGTGACATTCAATTCAACTCATTGTCAAATAATGGTGGTCAATATTGTTAATAATGGTTCATATCAATTATAAAGGAATAGAAAATATCTTGGCCGTGATCGGCAATTACCATTACTTGTTTTTATATACTTCCATCACAATTTCAAAACTTTACGAGCTTTTTATTGGGTTACCGCTCGATCCAATAATCTCAGCAACAATTGCAATCATTCATTTAACACGTTTCCTTGTCTGGAAGTAAATATGACATTTTTATTGCCATCCCCCACCATAAGGTCTCGAATGAGATCGCAACCATTGAATATAGATGCATTGAACCGTAAAGACCAAAAAGATATTCTTCTACAATGGAATGACCGCAATGGGATAGGTAACACACCAAATTTGAATGACATTTCCATATTAACGAAGAAGGTAGTTCTCGTTTGGGAAACTCAACTTCATGTTAATTTGCTTGCGTCTCGATGCTTTCAGGAAAATAAAGTTTACGCGTTGAGGGCAAATGTTTTCAAATTAATCTTCTTAAACATCTACAGTCATCGCTGGGTGAAGAGCGTTACGAAAGAACGAAGGCGGTGTCCCTTCCTCAATCACAATTTCAATCACTCTATCGCAATAGGTCGAAGGTCCTGTGTTACCCTGAAGATCCCTAATTTGATCATTTTCTGAAAAATGTAATTGCACGAAAAAAGCACGAAAAGGCTTAATTTCCCAAAAGCGACCGACATAGCGGTCCACGGGGAGATTGGAAAACAGGCTTGGCGAGCGTAAAAAAAGAAGTTCAATGTAGGCGCTGTCAAACAGGCGACTTCATTGAGGAGTGTCCTGGTTACTATAGGTGTTCTGCCCTAAGATAGGTTTACATTTAAAATCAATTGTGGGAAAGGTTACCTTGTGGAATATCGTCATGATCGAAATAAAAAACACTTGGTTTAATCCCACGAAATGTATTTTCAAACTACCGATTTCAACCTTCGCAGGTCAATGACATTGACCTATGAAGATGGAATTGATTCACTGGAAAATGACCTATGAAGGTCGGAACCGGTAGAGTTTGAAAAGACATTCTGTGCAATTAAACCAAGTGTTTTTTATTTCGATTAGGTTTACGTTAAAATATACAAACCACTTTTTAAAAGTTTCCCGCTATTCCCAGGAACAATCATTTCCGAAAACTCAATCTTCAACTTTAAATTAGCAAAAATAAGTTTAAAATTTGGCGTGACGTAATTTCTTTCCACCTTAATGCCTATTGAATGACAATATTTTCCTCGGCCTTGATTTTTTTTTCATTCTCCCTTCTATAGCACGCTCTTAATCATTAAATCCCCTCGAAACATTCCTACCATCCACCTTCCTCATCTTCTTGATTTTTCTCCCCGGCAACGTCCTAACTCCTTGGACTAAGAATGAATGACTATAGAATAGCCCCAGTGGAGTCTACTACAAGATTCTCTAAGAACTATTGCCAAAAGTGACAACTCTTCCATTTTTATTATATTCCAATGATTGATAAGACCGCTGTAACACGGCGACAGGTGACTGATTATTAATTAATACGGTGTTAAGTTGATAACATAGGCGGATGAACGAGTCCCTCTTCTGTCAACGCGAGGTCACATTCACATCTCGCCTGACTTCTTAAAAACGTCCTTATTTCAGGGCGGTCTATATTAAGCCGCAACCTTAAAGACATCAATAAGGTCACTCTTGAAGATAACGAATTTCAGAAGAGTTTTTCCTCGGAAATATATTGACAGCAATGTGAAGGAAGAAAATATATCGAAAACAATCATATACAACCACAAAATTAAAAAAAACAGTGTGCCGAACTTGGTAAGTACCCCCCTCAAAAAGTTAAGCCTGAAGATTACTTTTGAAAGGATAACTCTTCGAGGTAAGTCCAAAAGCGCGAGAAATTCAGCGTATGGGGATAGTAGTTTTTTTAGTTTAGAACTTTCATAGTTTCCTAGAAACTTCTGGTATAAAACAAATTGCACCAATTAGATTTCCGATGGGGTCGGCCAAAAGTCACTGAGGGTAAATGAATCATCCTCTCTCTACTATTAGATGAGAAAAAGTCAATTATCTCAGCGAAAGATCAATCACGCAATGTATAACTGTGATTAAAGATCTGAAATCTTATTAAAGTATAGGCCTATTTGCAGCGGAAAAATATCTCCCACTCCTACCCTGATAAAGATCTCAATGGGCACTTGCCTGTAAGTCAATTATTACTTCTCCTGACAGAAAGGCGCCAATATATAAGGTCCTAAGGTTGTTGCAGAGGAAAATAATTTAGGTAAACCAGGCGATAAAATAAAACAAGATAGTGTTTAATAAATCACATCCAGTCTATTACAATTACGATATGCAACAAGGTCACGGGGAACACAAGCAAGTTTTCCAAAAATGAGATAAGCTAATACTTGTTATTATATACTTATATTATAATACTTGTTACTCTGCTGACAGAAATGTTATTTATATTGCTTTACAAATCTGCTCGTCTGCGGATTACATCACAGGAAAAAATTACTGGTGTTATTTGGCGTCGAAACAACTTGTGTTGCTCCACTATTATAGTTTCAACGACGTAATATTTGCTCATTACATAATGAGGACATTCGAACAATTAATAGCGCTGAATTTTCAAGGTAAAATCTAAAATTAGAAATTGGGCATTGTATCCCAAATTATAAACATTCTATTGTCATAAAACCCATAAAGAGAAAGAACTTACTTCAACTAACCGGAGGTGAAAATACCCTTGAGAAATTAACATATGGACAATAGTAATACATTAAAAAAAGAAAAATACGGTATATCTTGGAATTATAATAATTTACGGTAGGTCTTAATAACTGGAAGGTGGTATTGAAAAGTTCCACAATAATGGAATATGACGAAAATAAATTGTGATATTTTGTTTATTTTTTACGCCTCGGTGGAAAAAAACTTAAACTGCAAAGCCTTGATCGAATACAATACAAATTGTTATTTTCAACTATTGTTGATGCTCAACTACAAGAGGTTAAAGGACTGGCATGAAACCACCCTAGAAGTAACGGAATAATTCTCGCCTAATATATTAGTGTACGACACGACATAGGTACCATTCAAAGAAGAAACGCTATTAACGAACGTGAAGTACTCCTTTGATTGGTCTCTCCAGAAATGTATCACAAAGGAGTGGATTAAAGATTTTTCTGGATTGTTGTGCTTATATACGAGTTCGTATATTACCATGCAATGATGTGTATTTGTTCGGGTGTAACCCTCGCGCCACTATTTAAACGCTATATCACTTTCGTTATTTTTGCAACCATTTGTAATTATTACACGTAGCTGTACTTTACACGATATTGGCGAAAGTGTAACTAAATTTGTTTTTCTGGTCCAGGAATATTTTTTTAAAGATTTGAACCGTTATAACACTAAATATAACTTTAATAAATTTACTTCGCATTAAAAGCTGTTACAAACATAATAAACGTCGCATAGGCAATGAAACACAACAAGCATTTCACATGATTACTTTTTTAAAATTTGAGTATATTTCTTAACGAAATAAACCGAACACTCGGAAAGTTCTGCACCCATACTTGCTCAATATTTACGTAAACCCTCGAGACGAGACACTTAAAAAAAAGTTTATGATGACTACGAACTAAAATTAAAATAAATAGTGCTGCAATGGATTAACATTCGGCTATTGACACGAGTAGCTCCCCCGTTCACTCCTGCCCGTTAACTGACATTGCCGTGGCCGCTTCTAGTATTTGTTTTGGTTATTGAGTCTCCCAACGCACGACGGCTATCGCTGCACGCACAACTCTGGCTAAAATAAACGTCTTTCTCATCGGTTATTTCCGAATCGTACACACCTTGCTCCCAGCCGTTTGCACAACAATTCCTCCTCCCGGGTTTATGAACAAACTGAACGATTCGACGCATTTTATTTCCCACAGAATGGAAAAGATATACGAGACCGAGAATCGACCGCCGACGGCTACTTGAGAATATCGACGGTCGCCTTTAAAAAAAAATGTCGTACATTGCATTATTACTTTTAATTTTTAAAGAGCGTTGGTCCACATTCGAAAAAGAGCCTACATATTTAGGCTGAAATAAAACACCCGTCCGCGAAAACAAAGTGAACATGGGATTATAAACAGAAAATAAAAAGACCAACCGCAAGATGAAAAGAATCGAAATATCTTGAGAATCCGCTTAAGTAGTCTTTATTTATAGCAATAATCATGCACCAACTATTAATTGTGAATGTCGCAAGGGAGTTCCCGTCGTATCATCAGGGTGAGCCAAAAGAGAACGCGGTGAGTAATAGGAGCGTAAATAAGTTCTGGTCTCAAAATTCCGGTTGCATTGTAATCCCGCCATGACTACTCACACCCAATGTTCCTAAATGATAATGTTCCTAAATAGTAAAGCACACGGTTAGCGGGAGTGAGACCGCTGTGTTCAAGCGGAGAGCGGAAGATGAGAAAATTTTAGGCCTTTATCTCGTAGTCGTTATACGGATCACATGGAGCACAGCGGTTTAAATAGAAATGATGCGATGTTTTAGGCAAGGTTGGAAGGGAAGTCGAGAAGTTATATCCTCCTTACACCTCTGGTTTATTCAACTTAACGTTTGATGCCAACTACGTTAACAAATAGAGTATTTTCAACAATGTAACGTCAAATAACCCCAGAGTGCCCGACTGAACTATAATCTAAGCAAATAGAGGTTGTAGCTTTGATATATTTCCACAGAACATATACCAAATCAGCGATAGTTTCAGGGTTAACTCTGTGAAATTCTTTCATCTTGAATTAAAAAATTTAAAAAAAACACTGATGCTGCCACGCTGTGATGAAACCCGTGTCGTGAGAATAAGAATAAAATTGTGAAATTGCAGTGTATTTTTTTTAAATTTTAAATTCAACATATACCACATGTTCGGTGGAAATATATTAAATTTACAACCTTTATTTGTTTAATTATGGAATTCCACCAGGTGACGGCCTCCTCAGTGAATTTTATTTTATAGATTTAAAGTTCCCCCAAACTGTACCAAATCCACTTGGAAGCCGACTGGAATGCTGGCAAGACCGTCATCTTTCAACATGTAAATACGCCGTGAAAACCCTGAAAAGTCAATATCATCAAACGGATTCCACAAAGGACTTCAATAAGTTAACGTTTCTTGAAGCATGTAAATCATAGCTTCTTTCAATTCTCTTTTAACATTTCTCTAGAACATTCTCTTAGACAACATTCTTTCAATTTCCAATTCCCTTTACATAATACAAGGAGAGCAACTTACATAAGCTTACTATGAACAAATGTTTCCCTGGTATGCGAGTACCTCAGAAGCAACCATTAATATCCAATCTTTTTTACATCAATGGAAAAGTTATAAATTGTTTATAGAAAGGTAATGAAAGAAAAGGAAATGACTTATTTGCGCACAACTATGTAAATTCTAGAGCCAATTAATACTCACCATTATAAATAACGTCAAATTGTAAACTGTATCGTACAAATGAAGTCTAGGATAAGGTTCATAATAAACAAAAAACACAGTTCCTGTTGTACTCTTCCAGAAATATGAAGTTATTCGTGAAAGAGCAAGTGATAACTACATATGACCCACCTCTAACAAGTGACGCCTCCACAGGACTACAGCTTTCCCTAAAAATCGCTTAATTATTTATCGCATCGACAGTCATCTTATTCCACACATGTTGGTGAACTCTTATCAATTTCCTGTAATGAGGATTGGGGTTATCCTGGAAAAAAAATTATTTTAATCGTTCGTATTATATATCTACTGATCCCTTAACTTACAAGATAGGTCATCCATATCAAGCGATAAACGACAAGTCGGAAAGGAATTTGCATTTGCCTTATGAGTAAACAATGTACGTTATATTTTGTAATAAGACAAAATAGTCAAATGAAAGGGACAACGATTAGTCGGAGTGGCCAGCGGAGGCTAGGGAGATCTTGCAAGAATCCCCTCGGCATCTAGGAGTAACTTCGGGCAAATGATTGGCCGTGATATTTTGCATAATAGTGCAATATTTTGGAGTGAAGGGCTGTCATAGTCAATTGCCTCCTCTTATCGTCGCCGGCGACAGTCCACTTCTTCCGTATACATAGTAGGCATTGACCTCGAAACATGAGGTATTTCTAAATTCATTACGTACGGCTTTCACGACATCACTAAGTGCTTCCAATATACATGCATGTAGGTTAAAGCATCATACGATGCATATTACCCTTAAACAAAAGAAAAACGGCGCAGAGTTATCTCCAACTCACACAAGAACATCTTAATGTGCCATTATTTAGCAAATTAATTTAAACCTTTGCGGCAGAATGGATGTCACCATGGTCAATAACCTTGCCCTCGTATTTTCACGAAATATTATAATAGCGAAAAAATCAGTAAATGTTGACGCACTTACTTCTATTTATCAATTCATAACAACCAGTTAGATACGGAAGGAACAACGAAGTGACTAAATTACCTTATAACGACGATAGTAATAAACATACTGAGAGAATGCTGCACAAACGAATGACGAATTTTCATAACACGAGCTATCTTCCGAGTTACCGTTCAGAGACAAATACGAATTCGTGAACACTGCAATTGGGGGGCTGGGATGGTTTTAAAACTTGATCTTTGAGATGAGAGGCTGAGAGTAAATTAGAGGCTTCAAAATCGCTTACAAACTCACTCAAATACTCGTGCATCTGCGTTAGCTTTGACTTAAACGGTACGTTTGGTGGCCATCTGACCAGGGAATGGAACTGTTTCACGGTATTTACTCAGTAGAGAGGGGATTTGACCGCCAACCCAAGGAAAGGGTAGTCATTTGAAGATAGATAACGGTTAGAGTCAGGCGGAATGGTGGGGAGAAGTGTCCACAAAAGATTCGAAGGACTCGAGAATTTGGCACTTCGTCCAAAGAAAGAACTATATAATAAATGACTTCCATTACGTCTGTGGGTGGGGAATGTGGCGGGGAAAAATCCCTCCAGATGTAAATATTCATTTCTCAATCGAATGCGTAATCTCACCGAATTCCACTGAATAATAATTGGGAAAAAAACAAAAGTCGAACATATTCTTCGAATTTTCTCGCAGCCGAATCGTATCTCAAGCCTTTCCCTATGGTAAACCCGCAAGTGCACAATAATTCACACATTAACACCACCGGTAATCAATCCAAAGATTGGCTTGCAGCAGCTCTCCAAAAATAATATCAAAAAGCCAACTTTCAAACTCTTCACACCCCTATAGTTCCTAACACTAACACTCTCCAATAAGCTGTCTCCAACAGGTCCCTTGGCCCAAAATATTAGGTTCTCCTAGGACTCTTTCCAATTGGGTTTCCACTACCATATCTCAATATCTATAACATTACTTCCCATCTAATTGTGAGTATACTGTCATGCCAAGATTCCTTTTCAAAGTTCTTCGGAGTACTTCTACGTGGGTTCTTCCCTATCAGTTATCAAATACAACGACAAAAAGCAGGATTTCGAAAATCACCCCTGGTGGACTCACTCTAGTTCCCGAGCGGGAAAAAACTTAAAGAGAGACGGGTTCGCAATTGAGTACGCCCTTCAAACGAGCGATGTGACGCAAGCACGTCAATGGAGAAAAGTGATGAGAGGCGGGATGCACCATGTCCGTGGAATAAGTGAGCTGGGTATAAAGGGTGTAAGATTGAAAGCTCCGAGAGATAAAATGTGCTATGGATGCTTGAAGGCTTTCAACCTCGAGGGGGATCCTCCTCCTGCGATTGACTGTAGTACGTTAACGCACCCAATGTGGTTATGGTTATGCTCACTGCCGCTATTGGAGAAAATGTATTACGATATACCCATGCATCCATTCGATATCGCCGAGGCACGAAATCTTCCTGGGTGGAGTTTCTAAATAGGGAACGCGTGTTCACTTCCACGTTCAAAAGGGCCGGTCACCATTTTTCATCTGCCGGCGATCATTGATCGATGATCAATACACCACAATTCCAAAAAGCTCACGGGTATTTATTTATTTGAACAAATTCCCAGAAAATTAAGGACTCGAGGACGAAAGATAGCTGAATTTGCCTATTTTTGTAGTAAAAATGAATTAAAGTTTGAATAATGAAGTGGAGAAAAGTGATGGGAGGCGAGATGCACCATTCCGGTGGAATAATTGATATGGTACAGGGATTATAAGCATATTTCAAAATAAATGTACGCTACCGACTTCGTAATCATTTTCAACTACATGGCCAAGGGAGTGACACTTCCTCCACTGAACATGAACTACAGCAACTCGGAAGCGAAACAAGGTTTCATGACTACTCAAAACTCTCATTGCGGGTTTTCTGTAACATCAATAAAAATATTGAGTAGAGTACAAAAAGGTGGCTCGTTTGAAGTACCCACATCTTGAATTTTAAGTAAAGGGCATTTACGAAATTTAACTTCCAATGATTTTGTAAGATTTGATTGCTGAAACCGTTCATCATAAATAAGATATATGCATTATCAAGTTCGCGATGGGTATGTCCTTGAGACAACGACAAGACCAAGAAATTAAAGTTCAAAGTTAATACACAATAAAGAATGATGGTACTAAGTGCTGGAGAACCGCTGTGACACTTTCTACCAGATTTACAAACTTAATTTTATCATTAACCGAAACCCTCTACCGGTCCGTTTCATAGGAGAGTGAAAAGTTCTCCCAGTACCACGCCCAGCGGCATATGGATATTCACACATCGGAGTAAGGCGGGCTAGTTCCTTTCCTTCTGTCTTGTCTGATATCCAAAAATCACTTTCCTAGGGTTTAGTTGGAGGTGTCCAGATACGTAACCGGGCCTTGAGCCCGAGTTCTCCGTTCAGTTGCCAAGATCTCTACCCGCTGGTCTACCACTAGGTCCTTTTATCGATACACAAAACAATAAAAATTTAATGAATTTCATTCTGGATTTCGAACAACTATAGGCGATCCGTAAGTAAAAGTTAGCAAACATTTTAATTCACAAGGAAACCGATTATTAAATCTGTATACAACTTTCAAAGATACAAATTTTTAAGTTTCATGCACATCGGCCCGAAAAGTCTCTTACATCTGCCTCTGTCGTTGTGTCCCGTTTTATACGAGCAAGTGCTTTGGTGTCTCTCTTTAGCTGCCGACAGAGAGATTTTGACCATTGAAAAGCGAAATTTCCCGTTTTTATTTTCGTTTTTTCACCCCGGGGAATTGGGAGGATAAACAACTGGAAACAATATCATTTTTATTATAATTTAAATTTATTAAATATGTGTACTTCAAGAATATAGAAAGTTCTTCTGACATTCTACCCCTTATTTTTCTAGGAGTAGATCCCCAATAATGAGGTAAGGATGAAAGAATTTTATCCCCACAGAGAAAGGGATGACGGAGTTATTCTAATCAATTATCAACTTAATGCCATAATTAGTTATTTAACCAGGCTAAGCTGAAATAAAGCTTACCTAAAGTAAGAATTATGAATGCTTCTTGGGGAATTACAACGATAAAATCGTTGCTATTCACCGACGACCGTGTTTCGCTTTTATCCATGTAGGTTCGGCCTATTTCAAAAGTTCCTTCACTTCGAAATTAACTTTACTGATGAATAAAAATTTTCAATTATTGTAGCACCAACGATTGTGAATAGTTTTGCCTCCCTAATATATCTAAATAAAAGGCAAGTGTGAGCCACCGGTCAATAACATATTTAAAATATGTACACGATGACTTAAATCCCAGAGAACTAGTTATTTTTTTTACAGAATTACAGTTACTATTTTACTACATCTCCCACAGTGAAATTGCTGCTCCACCCTACTTGCAACAACTTCATTCGCTGTGTGACGGATATCCAGGCCCATAAGCCTGGAACTATTGAATGACTTAAGATCCATGTTTGCCTTTTCGGTCATAAACCAATCCCTTGGCTTTTTTGTGGTCGAATCTTTTTACAGCATTCATCTAAATGCGGCTTTTGCGTCGATAGCATCTGAGTGAAAAGATCCAGAATATACCGGCCCCAGTAACAACCCCTAGTACAAATTTCCCTAATGTGCATACTTTTTATTCCAAATAGCCCGGATGATGTCAAAAAACATCGTTCTTTTCTTAGTATCACAGGTTGCGGAGAAACATACAAACAAACCCGACCCTCTTCTCTTTCTGTAACGGGGGTCGATAGTCTGAACTAGCAAAATTCACATTTGGAATATATATATATAATTATGAATATGAAGTAATTTGGATCCCATAAACTGTCTGCATGTACGAAGATACGGGAGTGGGGGCAATAAACTAAAAATCATAGAAAAATTCTAAAGATGAACGCCTCCTATCTAAATGTTGCACTTAACACTCATTTCTTTATTCCACTTTAAACTTCAACTACTTACTCCATTCCTAAATTCCCAATTCAAATATCCACTAGCCAAACCAAGAAATTAATAACATACTAAAATTTCCCGATATTTCGTTCGGATTGGCTTAGTACTTTTAATCGTCACTCCAGGGGAGTTAAACCAAAACAAAAAGCCAAACCATTCGTATAAAGTCGGCCTTGGTTAAACGCATTTTTACCGTAACATCGAGATCAAGACATTGGGTGGTTTACGGAGTAATCCGCGTCCAATACTTCCGTGTACTGTTATTTTTTTCTTTAAACGGTTTTCATTTAACTAAATTTGATATTTCAATCCACTAACAAATATTGCTACCGAAGACAATTTTTATTCAAATCTGATGATGAAATTTAATTTTGACCAAAAATTGTCAACCTACTTTGACAGCTTGAGAAGATCCAAGAAAGCTAAATCACTGTTGAGACAAAGATAAACGTCTCGCGAAGATTTTGTATCCCACGTTTGCCGCATGTTGTCTCGACTTCATGAGGAAATACTCTCCACATGGCATTCATTTGCCACGTACGTCGCCCGCGAGAGACCTATTTCATTACTGGCAAATAGTGGCTGACTACGCACACTAAGGAAACAATTAAAAGAACATACTCGAATCTAAATTATTCCCGTGCAGCGGAGCAACTGAATGAATGAACGTCGATAGTGTGCTGATTACTTGTGTATTGAAGGCCTGACATTTATAAGAAATGAATAGCAATTATGAACGACAACACTCATGTCTTGTAATTTCAGGATATCGAGACAAATGCCTGACTAATTCGAAAACTTCATCCTAGAGAAACCCTGAAAACGCACGAGGCGCGCGCACGCACGCACACTGGGAACGGATTCCTTTTATATTCCGTGAAGAAATGCTAAGCACCGGAAGCGCGCGGGTGACTGGCTTTAAAACGAAGGCCGTTAGCGGCGGGGGAAGAAGTCTGACGGGACCGGGAAGCGAGTGGTCTTCGGGAGACCGACCGACGAAGTGAGGAGGAGGGGGGGGATTTATTTATTCACTCACAACAATTTCTTAGGAAAAGAAATTGGATTTTTTGTTTAAATTGGATAAAAAAGTGATTT
>WURS02000013.1:11955244-11971720 GCA_011762765.2 Rhinocypha anisoptera | reverse complement strand
ATGGGCCGCGCACGGCCTCGTCTTCACCCGTTAGGAGAACACAGCAAGGGGGAATGGTGGGCTGGGCGGCGGGGGGGGGGCGCCCGGAGAGTTAATAAGGGTTGCGTTGAAAAGTTCCGCCACACCCTCTCATGATTTGAAAATCTCTCCTCAATCCCAAGTCATTCGTATATAAATCCTCAAAAATTCCAACTTAAGATTTTAAACCGAAAGCAAAGACTTAATTTTTCCCAATCTGGAGATATATTTTATAAAATGAATGTCAGTGCATGCATTTTGATCACCTGCTTCCACAAATGACAGGTGAAATTTTATATACTACAATAGAGAAATATAACGAACATGCTAAGTGTTGGTCATTATCCACTATATTTCACAGGACACTGATTTTGCTTTTATTTACCTTAATTTTCAAATTCCTGTTATTAGCCAAAATGTACATGAACCATGTCTTTGCCCCTTTATTAAATACCATTTATCCATATTTTTTACATTCATATTAGCAACTTTTCCAAAATACAATTCAAGCGATGGATGATGCAAAGGACTACTTCTGTCAGAGAGGAAATTCTTATTCTTCTCATAAGACTCACACTAACAACTTTTCGAGTTTACCACCAAGAGAGGAGGGTTGTCATTTCATGTTGTAATATATTAATTAATAAACATGTAGAGTTTTGATTTTGAAGTCTAAAAATTTTTCTGGCCAATTTATTAGAATATATAAAAATAATTATTTCCATGGGGGAGAAGGGCTATGTTATGGCTATGGGTTTGTATCAATCTTTCTCTCCTGACTGATGCAATATTAATTGCAGGCATTAGGGCAGTACTAATTCATTATTCCACACTATTTATGTTTGTTTCACTTAGAACCAAGTGACTCTACCAAAACTTATATTTGTGTCATAAAATGAGATGTAACTTAAATAGGAGGCTTCAAATAAATTCATTTGACTTGGAAGAAATTGTTTCAGGCGTTACTTTATGGAACTGCTTCATGACTTGATTAAAGATGTCTCTAGTTTTCTCTAAAGTCCAATCTAGACAGCAGCCAACCAGACACCCTCTGTTTGTCTACTCATTTAATTGTTATGAATCTGGACTATTATTTAATAAAGATGCTTGAACATTAGTTTTTTTAAAGTCATCACTGGGATAACTGAAAGTCTTTGCAATGATAAATTGAATGACTACAGAAGACTAGAAGTTACCTGGCATTGATCATATAGAAAGATTCCAGAAATGAATGACATTGAACTTTAGTTCATTCAATCATTCTTGTTCATTGGAAAATGTACACAAATATATTATTTGAAAGAAAAACTTCTAATTTAGTTATTTCCTTTATGAGAGAAATGCATACACTCATTGACAACATAATAGCCCAGGTTGCTTTCTATTCAGAAGAACAAACACTATTGGATGTTCCAATAGATGGCAGAGGGATGGAAAGATTTTATGTGCATTATGAAAATGGTAATACTTGTAAATATACACGCTGGACATTTTCATTAAAATAAACAAGTGTATGCAATCAAAAAAGATAAGGAAAGAGTAAATTCAATAGAAATAACAGTTTATCAACATACCAAATCCTTGCTTTGCACGGGTTCTAAGATCAGATTCAGGGATTACACTTGACAAAGGGACAAAAAGCCCATGCAAAGGCTTGCAGTGAAATAACTTTTGCCCGGCCCATTTTCCGTCAACACCACCTAAAGGAAGAGCTTCATCCTACATAATAAAAATGCAGTAGAGAGAAATTAATACACCTTTGTATTTCCACTAACACTATATGTAAATACCATTGCCATTACAGAAAGTTTAGAAGAAACTACTTCCATAACATGGGGATATTCCTAATAGTTTCCACTTCAGATTTGTAAGGGTGTTAATATTCCAATAACTCTCTAAAAATTCTCACTCTTCTTTCAAAACATAAGCACAGGGATACAAAAACATTGTTGCAAAGAATTGTATTGAAAAGAATTATTGATCTTTCCATGAAACGGCAAAAAAATAATATCTAATTGGTAAAACAGAAATAGTTCTTAAAATATAGCTTTCCATGTAGGCACTAAAAATTTTCATTCAGTGAATATTTCCATGAGGTTAAGAATCTTGGATCATCCTCAAGGTTAAACCAACTAACCAGCTCAATTCCTAAAGTCCATCCAGCTCCCATACCAGGGAGTCGACCAATCCATCGAGCAGTAGCTGTACGAGGTAAACCACTTCCACTTCCAAGCCATGCTATTCGTTGTCCAATCAGCCAGCGAGGAGGATCTGACATTCTCTAACTTGGAACAGTATTTCACTAAAAAAAAACATTTTTAACGTAAGTGGATTAAAGTACTTTTAATATAATACACCATCCGATTAATATGTACAATGGCGTAAATTTACGTTTTAAACCTGATAGATTTATTGTATTAAAAACTATGATGACATATAACATGACATACTGAGCCACACAATGAATACGTAGATGTGCCTAAAATTAAGTTTAAATACAATTTTGCTCTAGTCACATGAGGCATCTAATTATATTTGAAAAAGGAACTACAACATTTATATCTTCAACAAAACTGCACACAGGCACACAATTCGAGGGGGCAATGCTACTACTAAAAACTTCCATTGAAATATACTCGTTCATCTAATTTATGAATAAATCGTAGTGTGAAGCAAAATTTCGAAAAAGATAAACACCAATAATCATTACATAACGTCATTATATCAAACTTGTAGTCAATTAAACATGACATTTGTGGATTACCTACGACGGCCGCAATAAGTATTTGATATATGTGATATCATGTCGTCACTAATAGATCATTGAGGTACAAGCGATTCCCAGTGAACACATTACTCCATGCGACCCAAGTAACTAATTAAAATAACACCCCTATAACCTTTGTAAAACAATAGGCGATGCTATTAGGTCTATTTTTGTCAGCGGCCAGGCCTAAAAAGTGGGGCAAGCAACAGGCACATAGGAGATCATTGGCACTATGGCCTTTACAATTACAGATTAATCACAAAAATATTTACATGATGATTACCATACATACCCAATTATGGCCAAGCATTTTTTCTTTAATCACTCAAGAACATGATGACAAAAAAACCGCACATTTGAGCGAAGAGGTGGAAACGCCGTCAAAAGACAGATGAGCAACGCTTTAGCGACCTCGGAGCGGGAAAACAAACTATAGCAAGTAGAGCGCATTTTTCTATTGTGAGTGTTTCAATGATTTTGCTAGTGATACATTTTTTTATGGTGAATTCAATTTTCATAATCTTCGGGTTATGAAGGAAAACTGTAAGATATATTTATTAAATTTAAGTACTCCAGATTTTGAGATATTAGATAGAGGTAGAATATATGAAATTTTAGATTTTGATGATGACGCATTATGGTATGTTATCAGAATTATGCTTTAAAATCAATACTTCACTCAAGTGATCAAATATTAATAATAATAAACGATGAAATATTTGTATTCTAACCATAGTCCACTGCACATGGCTTGAAAACAATAATTCGTCACTTATCTGTTATAGTCGACATTGCTATAATAAGATTATTATTAAATTTTTGCAACGTTAAAGATTCTATGAAAATATACAGCGCTTAAAATATCATTTTCGAGAAAGAAGATTCTTTTAATTATAAGAAATTATAAATTTTCCCATCCCAATATATAACGTCTGGAAAACTATGAATTAGGTTATGCCACTTTTTAAACTCACTTTAGCCACAAGTTAAAGCCTGCATACAGAAAGCATGCAGGCTTTAACTTGTTATAATAGAAATCAGGGTGGCTATAATAGAAAAATTACCGAAAATTCCGTCTGATTGATCATATCTAGAAATTTTTACTCTGAATAAGGGTCTAACCTATAGGAAAAGTTTTCTTGATTTAAAATATATGAAATTGTATTAAGGATATCAGTATTGCTATAATGGGCAATACGCCTATTACAGCCAAAATTGATTACTTATCTCACAGCCAGTTTTCAAAGGGGACATGTCCTATTTGATTATTTCACTAGTCATTGTAATTCCTGTAAAAAGATAAGGAATGTCAAATTTTGCATGTAATCTTGCATGATAGTTCTTTGAATTTATGCGCGAAACTTTATTTTAAACTTGCTTTGAGTTTTATTTTCTGAATTTATAAAGCAGAAACGTATTATTCATTCCTGAGTGAATTTTTTTCCTTCCTGATCGCTATTAATCTGATGGGATAGATACAATAGCATTATTTTCCCTTCATTTACCACGTTATATGTATATAGCATTAATGAAAGACGCATGAATAGCTCCAAGGCCGACTTATGAAGTTGGCCTTGCTAGCATACATCTGTAATACGAAAATATACCACTATAAAAATATTATCAACTAAGGTTTAAATAGGCAGTAATAGCTACAAAAGTCTATCCCAGAGCATTTTAATTAGTGAATTCTGCTGTCATAGTAAATTATCATGTAAAAAGTCAACTTAATCATAATAAATGACATTTTTTATTCTAGTGAGATTCATCATATCTCATTTTTAAATGAACTTTGCCTTTTGAATTGGCAAACCATAGGTACACATATTCTAATCATGGTGGGCTTTCAATAATCCCTGTATTGTCGCTCATTACTGAACTAATGAGTTTATTGCTAGGCAAAAAAACGCCCTAAGAAGAAAAACCTGCATAAGCTGGAAATATATAGCATAGTCCATGGTGATTCCACCAAAGACAGATTTTACTGTATTTAAAAGTCACAGATGGACTACTAATTCATTAGTATGTTATGTGCAAATCAAACCAAACCTTTTTCCTTACCAAACAGATAAGGAAAAAATGAAAGAAATATAATGCCTCTTTGTCACTCTATAGACATACATATACAAACACTTTCACAAATATCCAACACTCAAAAGGATCTATTCTAAAGTTTTTAATAAATATAATATGTCATTTTAGTAAATATTGGTAGTCCTCTGGTGAGAGGTGGATGTTTGATATCCTATAAAAACTATGAAAATAATTTTATTTTTTAAAGCACTCCGTGACCTAACTATATTATGCATTATTACCATAAATCTCTTTAATTTTTTTAACATTCTGTACCTTTAGAATCCTGAATCCCATTAACTCCTTGTACTTTTTCCTACACTTTTTCTGATATCTTAAACTTTTGCCTGAAAATTTCAATCATACTTAACTCTTCCTTACACATCTATCCAGTTTATTATTTTCATTAAACAGATCTACATGTCAGAAACTTCTGATTTATACTCAGCTCAGGAGCTATTTTTCAAAACTATTCATTATTAAATTGGAAATAGTTTTTATAAATCTTCTTAATATTTTATTTATAATGCCTTTTATAAATTATAACTTTCATAAATTCTTCTTTTGCTATTGTCACCAATTTTAGTGACCTTTCCATAATTTTGATTTCTATTAAAAATATTTTCTCGTAGTTAAACTGTTATATCTATTCTACTTTATCCCCTTTTATTTATGTGATAAAATTGTCTCAAATCTTGATATATTAATCTTCTTTTGTTTAATTTTTGTCTTACTCTCACACTAACCTTGTTTCACACTCAAGGAAGAGAATATAGGCTCTGTACCCAAGGTCTGTAGTTCCTTGGCTTCCTAACTAGCTAAAAAAATAAGGATGATCTGAAAATCTTATTGGCTTCATTAAATTGGCTCCCCTAAATTATTTCTTTGTCATTCCTTACCTCTCTACTCTTGAGATTTCCTCATAAAATAACTTGAATATAAATGCAGCGATGAGCAGCAGTGGCACACCCATTTAACACTGTCTTGATAGTTAATCTTCTATCCCATTTTATGCAGGTTACCAATATTGCTTTGCTACATGAAATGTCTATCGATCCATCACTTCCATGTAACTCAATACTTTATTTTCAATGCCCTTCTTGTCTACACAAAACAATGAAAAAACAAAATGTAAAACTGGCTTTACTTTGTATTCCTCTCTATATTCACACTTTCACTGCTGGGCTAAAATTATAGACTATTCCCTCTGGCAGAATGGGCCCAGGCCATTTAAAAGTGGGAAATCAACATGATACAATGTTGCTACATGGGCCATTTTTTCCCATTGCAAGTCCCATTTCTCATCAATATTTTCCTTCTATTTAATAGATTTTCAGCCATATCCTGTATTGTGGGGATCATTTTTTATTTTACCAAATGATTATAATGCATATCCAAGGGAATACCGTTGGTTGAGAAAGGTAGTACTCAAAAAGGTACATTGATAACCAATTGGTGCAGTAGGCAAAAACTACTATTGAAAACTAGTACTACTAGTGAAACTAGTTGATTAATAAATATATCAGCTGTATTAAGGGGTAAACAAGGTTAAATTATAGAGGGAGAAAAACAAATTTAAGTGAGAAACTGACTGTGCATAGGAAATATGATGAAGTGAACAGTGTGAGTATCCAAAAAATTACAAAGGCAGGGAGAAATAAGTGTATTACAATAGAAAGTAAAAGAATAGTCAGAAGTAGGGAAAAGAATATTTGTAACCATTATAAGAACGAATGACACCTGTACCAAAGGAGATACAATAGAATTTAAAGCATGGATATGGTATACAGGTATGCCTCGTCAACCATGGGGATCATGTTTGGGAAAAACACCATGATTAACAAAATCACAGTTGTAAAACCACTAAGTATATGGAAAATCAGGGGTTTCAACAAAGTTTCATTTTACATTTTTATAGCAAAAATTTGTGGAACTATATTTAAACTGGAATAAGTTTCACTTTATAAAGACAAAAATTCCCTCCCACTCTTTGATGATGATCTCTCGCACAATAGCCTATATCCTCGTTGAAAAAGTTAAATTCAGGTTCACTTCCATGTAGTGCCTGTAATTTGGAACTAAATGCACTCGGTTTGTCTTTCTCTAAACTGTTTTAGGATTAATGACAAGGGATGAGGGAAAATTCCCAACATAAACATTTTGCATATCCATTATCTTTGGTCATGGCTAATAATGAATGAATCATTTAAAACATCGACTTTCTTGACATAAAATGAAGTGGTTGGTCAAAACCTCCTATACCCAAGGGAATACCGGTAGTACCTACTCAAAATGGGACATGGATAATCAATTAGGGGCAAAAATACTAGTTTAGTATTTTTATTTAGTAGGTAAAAATTACAATTGTAAAGGGAAATTGTATATAGAAATTAGACCACTAAGTTTAATTTTTAAGAATTTGCAAAGTAGGTGAAAGCATTGTAGAACTTAGTTTTCTAGAGTTATTTTTTGCTTCAAAATTATCAACATTCGTTCTGGAGGAAAACTGATTGAAAATACTGTTTCACCAAATTCTAACAAAATATCCACAAAAGAATTCAACATATTACCCTTTTGCACATAACTCTCCATCCCTTAGTGCACATTCAAGGAATATTTAGCCAAATTAAGTATGACTTACCTCGATCTGTGTTGTGTGTAACTATGTATTCGCCAGAAAAGGACATGATGATTTATCTATGTTCCCAGAAGTGTACTTGAAGTTACCACTTGAAGGGTCATCTTTCTCTTGGCTTTCAACTTGGATAATGTCCATTCACAATTTCACAAAGATGTTGTATACTCAGACACTATGCGGTGGCATAGTCATTATGATTACTGCTGTTTTTTCCATGATTGTATTGTGGTATTATTTCAATACACAGTGCAATAAATATTCGATTTTTATCTCGTGGTTATCTATAGCTTCTTGGGAAGGATTTATGCCGCAATGCGTGTGAATTATCTTCATGATACTGAAGGTATACTGAAATTAAAATCATAGATTTATAAGGGCTATAACTTTCCGAAGCTATAATATATCCGTTATAAGTTGAATTTGAATAATTGGCGATTACCGCTGTTAGTCTTTCGTTTTTTTCGTTTTTCGACAACATGACAAAAGACATCCGAAAAGCGAGGCAATATAATTTGACATTAGCTCGACGGATTTATTGCTTAGACCTTTTTATACTTTCTTTAATATAAACAGTGTATGTGTTTACTATAATCGAAGAGAAGAATGACTGATATTCGGTCTATATCTCATTATACATTTGAATGACGTTACACTAACAGGTACGAGATCAAGGCAAGTCCATTGTTTTCAAGACAGTTTGCGTTATCTGTTAAGGTCATGTGAATGAATTTCGCCATTTAGGTCCTTTTCGAGGAGTATTAAAATGAGTAATTTGCAGTCGCCGACTAAGCTGACAGAATTTGCACCATTAAGTCCTGAAGGAAGACCACCTGGAGTAGGATTTCTCCTATCCAAATTTTTCAAGATTAAACGGGGTAAATAATGTTTTTAAATGTGAACATCGATGGATTTTAAAGTTAACTACTGTATTAAGTTTACGATGCGTTGTTTTAAGATGCAATGTCAGTCCTAACTTTTTTTTTACCGCATTTTCCTTTAGTTTCATTTTGATGACCGTTCTACAATTTCCACGGTTGACCGCGGTAATTTCCAAAAATAGGTTTGCAAGGCTTTTCATTGTAACACTAAACAACTCTTTGTAGTACCGATAATTGATTTAATATTTAAATATTCTGTAGATTACGATTTATTGGTGAAGTGTTCCATAGTACCAGGATTTTGTGATAGCAGTGTCTTAATTTCTTGCTGATTATGGGAAAATGATATGTGAATTGAATGGTTATTTTACTTCTTCTGGTGAAATGTTGCTGTTACTGCTACTTCAAAATAATTCATGTTTCGTCATCATTAGTTACCTCTGCCCTCATTCTTTGGAGAAATAAATACAGGCTTCATAAAACGATTTCAGTGCTCCTTTTCTCAGTTAGTGTTTCGATTTCAAGCATAATATTTTGTTTTTACGGGATCGATGAAAGTTAAATTTGCCCGTTCTAAATGGAAGAGTTGTTAAGATCATTAAATTTTAACTTACAAACTTCGTTTGATGGAGTTTTCTAAAATTGAGATGTGTTTTTCTGGGTTTCAAAGCTTTGTAGAAGGAATCAACTGAAGCTCTCATCGACTTTGTCAGCAAAAGATTAAATAAAGCATTGTTTGCTATGAAAATTATAATGCACACTTGCTCAAGGGCAGCAGAAATCTCATTATTATTATATCATGGCCTAATAATCAATACACTAAACTATGGGATTATCTTTTGTGGTCAGGCACCCAGCAAATACTTAAAATCAACTGTTTAGAATACCTAATACTCAATAATTCTAATAGAATAATTTGATGGCCTGTTGAATTGACAAGGTACTATTATCTCACAGGTATATTACATTTGTATTTTTTTTCTACTATGTACCTAGTGATATTTTTTCATGTTATGACGAAATCTATTCTGATGTATATCTGGCTAATGATTAATAAACTATTATTATTATTACAAAAAACAACATTAGGAATCGTAAACAATTTAAAACCCACTGAGTCATGTAGAATACATTTAATTGAAAATGGGATTTTAGTATTTCCAAGTAGGTTAGATTAATTATGTAGGAATTAATGTATTCCATTTAATTTAAGTTATAAATAGTTACTTTATAAACAGCAATTCACCAGATCCACAGTCCATTTGGAGATGACCATTTGATAGTATTATATCGTTTACGTACAATATAGTGCTGATGTTAGATTTAAAAAAATAAGTGGTATAAGTATATTTAGTAGGATGGTGGAAGTTAATCATAACATAGGTTCAATTAAAAGTGAATAAAGAATTTAATAGTAACTTACATCAGTAGCCAACAAAATTTAAGGTGTGGCACAGCATTAATGAAATACTCTGAATTTAGTTTTCACTTTCATTGTGATACATGTTGTTATGTCTAGCCAAGCTGTTGCATCATTTGTCAACTTGATACCGTAATTCTTATTTGATGTTGAAGCATAGGTGCTGACACCATTGTAGCATTCTTTTAGTTGAACTTTAACATGAAGCACAAAGACCTGACATTTTCGTACTTATTTTTCAAGATTGGAGATGAATCCTTGGCTAGTAATAATAATAATACTCATGCTCGTTACTTAAACACTCAGGATTAACTGAAGTTTATGTCAAATAAAAAAAATAATAATTTTATTGCTTTCGTCAGACAATAAATACATATCCATATATAAAAAATACAATTTTGAAAGCTTTAGGTAGCCTTCAAGGTTATTCCTGTTTTTAGACTACCATCCATTAAATTACAGTGCTGTGACACAATTTTTTATGCACTTTTAGTAAATAAGCAATCAACATTCTGCTGGGAAAATAACCACACTTTAACCAAAGACAAAAATTTACAAAAAACATTCACCGCTTTAATACAATTTGGTAATACATTGAATATTTTTGACCCCATGTACACAAATGATCTTTTATATAATTCCAGCTTTGGTTTGGGATATACATTGCAAAAATCTTCTCATGTAATATGCATGCCCTTCTGAATTTTCAGTAGGTGAGTACCCACGTCGAACATATAAAGATCTTAACACTTTATATACATACAAATTCCTTGCAGCCAACAATTTCAATTCTAAAAACGGGTAGGGAATGTTCATTCCTCGGTTTGAACATTATTACTCTAACAATTTTTTTTGGAGAATTTCTATACCCTTAAATATATTTATATTAAGTAAACTCTTGATTATCCATGCATGCATTATCTGGGCTTAGAATTATCTCTTCATTGCCTCAATTTTACATATCATGAAGGTGGAGTTTAGGGCAGTGGGAGACATTCTTTTCTCTAGACAAGGACCACCTGTAATTGGATATCCACCTGAAAAAGAGAGGAGATACACAATTACTTAGATATTTTTCTGTTGCTGAAGGAGGATGGTGTGGAGTACTATTCTGCCACCTCCATCAGCAGTCACTATATTAAGTGGTCCTTGCCTATGCATGATGGTTGCCAGAAAGATGGGAAGTGGTTTCAAAGTATGGGAAGTGACTTCCCCTCATTTATAACTCACACCACTAATCAGAGGATTATCTGTATATTCCAAATACCCATAAACCCTTGAAAATATATTATCCTGAAATATTGGGAATTTAATGTAATTAAAACACCCAGGGAAATGGAACTGCTACTCTGTGATGATAATTAATGTTATTATTGTCCTCTTCATTTCAACCAGTGATTTCACATTATTTCAGCTTAATTTAAACTTTTTATGCACCAGTCTCAGGTTCACATTATTGTTGTTGTATCCAATTAAAGTGACAGTTTCTTTGTGGGTTTTCATTTGGAATACTCATAACAGCACCACCTTTAGTTGGCTTAGTATTTTTTCTCAGTTCAGTATTATATCATTGACATTTATATACCCTGTTATAAAATAGGTGGAATAATTATTAAATTCAACAGTAATACATTCTCATATCACCTAAGCAGTGTGAAAATTGAACTTACCTGAAGCAGATTAATTGGTAATTTTATTGCAGCTAATAGACAGATTACATAATAGTCCAATATTGTGCAGATCAATTGTATCAATTTGTGGATGGCTTGGTAGCTTTTATAAGTGGGCTAATTATAATATTGGACTTTTCCTCCTCATCATCTCATAAAAGCATACCCACTTTTATTGTCAAAACCATTTGAAACAACAGTATTACATCAGATGCTCTTCACTCAGTCCATTGCTTAACAAAACTAAGTTTCCATTTACATACTGTTTATATGCTTTTAAATTTCAGCAAGTAATTGGCCTTTTCATTTCATCGTTTCATGATATAAATAATTTATCCATGAAAATTTAATGTGCATATTGAGTAAAAAATGAAAATTATATTTCAGGTGCAAGTCAAGACACGTATTCATCCTCTTCTAATGGATCATCCAAAGTTCCAAATTCAGAGGCGAAGCCAACTGGCAGTGATGCAATACCAAAGAGGGATATGACTCCCCCTTCTAACTGGGAAGACAATAAAAATGTGAGAATAGCTTTTTCTTGAGGAAAGTCAATCGACACTTTTTTTTAACTAAAATGCTTGAGTGTATTTCATATAAGATATATTCTGGTTCATAATTTTCCTTTGTGGAAAATTATAAAATTGCATTTATTCATTTTCCATATATTAGATTCCTCATAAGGTATTCCCATTATGTTGAAATTAAAAAAAACACAATCTTAGACAAATTAAATTGTTACCCAAGTACCATTTGTTCAACTTTTGCAACAACCATGCATAAACTACAGAATGTAGATAAAATTAGGTGTTATGCACCCTTAAAGTTTTGTAATCTTCTATGCCATTACTACTTATTTTATAATACTGCTATTATACTATTTATGTATTTTATATTATATATACTATTTCTGAGATTTTGAAGAAAGACCTTTCAGTTGAATGTGGAAAGATGTGTTCATATTACAGAAACTGGTTATCAGAGCACCCCTTCATCTAAGCCAGTAAGAATATCCTATTGAAATTTCTTTTGAAAATTACAAAACTATCATTACAGCCAATTTATATGTGTGAATTATTACTTCTTGTCAAAAAATATTGTAAATCTTTAGTTAAACATGGACATCCACCAATATAATACACTAAATAAATGTGACATTTATTTTTTAGTAGGTGGTGTGAATACATCAGCAAAATTCCACACCATCAACAAGTTTTAATCTGTGTAGATTACTTAGTGTACTTAATAATACAATGTATTAACCTTTATAGGGAAAACTCAAATGGCTTTTATTACAAACTTCAATGTTCTCAGATGATGAATTTTACAGGATATGTAGTTATATTCTATCAAAAACCTAATACTCCAGCATCTATTTGAGAGCATGTCTTTATTCCAGAGGATTGATTCACACATTATGTTAGAAACATTTCTGGAATATGGAGATCATTTTAAATTTCATAATTCTTTTGAAGATTAAATTAACTGGGCTATTGTAATGCAACATTAGAAATTGGTAAGGAATAAGTTTAATACTGAAATTACTTCTTTGTGAAAGTTATAAGATAGTACTCTAGATAAAATGAAAGACAGCTTCAATTAGTTCATAGTTTGTAAATATACTCCAAGATACTAATGAAGAATTTATTTAGGTTATTTCTCCCATGTTTCCACCAAAACAGTTATCATTGACATTTTGGGGTTGATTTGCAGAAATCTGGTGGAAGAGGCAGTCGCTTGTCCAGTATCTCGTCAGGAAGCACAACTACAATGAGTGGTGAGGGTCGGAGTCTACCTAATGTCTTGAAAAGAATAAGCAATCTTCTTGCGATGAAGCCCACTGTGAGTATGAACGTTATCTAAATGGAGGTAGTTGATACGTGAATCGAAATGAGTCAACAGTGAATTTTATTGAGTGTTCAAATCACTATGCCACATTTCAGAACCTACAGGCTTATGAGGACACTGAATTTAAGCAGTATTGGATGCCAGATTCTGTAAGCAAGGAATGCTATGAATGTGGGGAAAAATTCACTACATTCAGGAGGCGCCATCATTGCAGAGTATGTGGGCAAATATTTTGTTCCCGCTGCTGCAGTCAGGAAATCCCTGGGAAAATCATGGGATGTACTGGTTAGTACTGTTCATGATTTGATCAATACACTTCTAACATTTAGTTCATTTACATTATGAAAAAAAAAAATATATATATGTACATACACTCACACACATATACATATAGTATATAGATTTTATTTTGGGACTTGAAGAAAGGAAGTACCCAAATCTCCTCGGATTAAAACCAGGCTCAAAGTTATTGTAGTAGGAAGGAAGGGGAGTGGCATAGGTAAACAACTAAAGTATCTTCCAATTATTCCTTTCAGAAACAAAAGTAAAAACTTCAAGGGAAAAGAAGTATCTCAATGTGCAAACAGCAAAAAGGTGTTTCTTTTGGACACAACTATTATTTCCGTGTGTGTATAATTTTTAAGCATTTTACCTCACAAACATCATTAACATATTTCAACTGTGAGATGAAAACTATCCTGTTTATCAAAAGGTTAAAGAAAAATAACACGAAGGGGTAAAATAAGAGTTATGCAACCATGCACTTCAATAAGCTCGTCTGTGCCCAGTTACAGACTTTTTTTAAAATCAGTTGATTTTCACAGTCGTGAAAAGAGCAAGGGCGATGAAAAATGTAAACAATCAATGAATGTTTTATGAAATAGTTTAAATTAATTTATATTTTTTGATGTCCAAATATTAACAACAATAAAACTAAGTAAACTGACTAGGTATATACATTGATATTTGAAGCAAAATAAATACATAACTGCATAACACTAAACGTGACAACTCAATTAATTATAGCAAATAAGATAACATATTGTGATTGTCAAAAAAATTTTCACAGTAAAAGAATAATCTCAATAATTTCCTTTGAAGAAACACAATTTTAAAAATTAGATAAAATGTTACAAATGTGAAAGAATACAATATTGAATTGAAAGCAGTAAATAGAGGTTACAGAAAAAACCTTATCTTGAGTTGAAATTCAAAAAAATCCACAGCTAAAAAGAACTTCCTTGGCCGGAACTGATCTTCACTCTAGGGGTGTGAAAACTCGACTGAATGACGGAAGGCTCTTCCATGGGGCTAGACAGGTCAATGGGGCCCACTATGAGAGTTTGAAATGCAACGGTACCCATGATGTCATATCACGTCATATCACGCCACCAGTCACAGGGTAAAGGAGTCAATGACTTGATATCACGTAATGCTGCATTGAAAGGGTTAAATTTGAATGCTGATTAGTGGATATAAGCTATATGCATATATTAGTTTAGTTCTAAAAAGAATGAGTGTATGCTCAGCATATGGTCTCATATTTTATCTCTCCAAAGTATTTCATGAGCCACATTGTCTCACACTGTTGTGGTACTTCATGTTTCAGGAGACCTTCGTGTTTGTACATACTGCTGCAAGGTTGTACTGACCTATTTGCAGTCATCAGACTCTGGATTAGATCTTTCTGCTGATTTAAGAGCTGTTCAAGAAGATCTGCAAACTAAGTTGGGACTGGGTGAAGGACCAAATCTTGCTGCTGTCCTCGAGCTTCCTACTCCAGGATCAGGCCCATCCGAAGGAATTCGAGGAAACAACAACTTTAGCAATGCTTCTGCCCCACCATCTTTAGGGGGATCACATACAAGCTCCCATCACCACAGTCACCATCATCACCACCTTGGCACTGGTAGCACTCGACGGAAGACCTCAGTTGGTTATCAAGAGGAGAGGTATCCCGGAGTTAGGTATTTTACTGTTGAATATCTTATCTGTCTTTTATTCAAATAGGTGTTTAAATGTTTAGGAATTAAAACTAATGTGAATGCTAAGGCCAAATTGTCACAAAGTAAATGTATGGCTTTGCCTTTGACACATACATTGAAAATGAAGTACATATATAGTTCTTATATTGAATTGAAACCTTATGAAATAGTTCCTCGTAAAACTACTATCGCCAACTGGGTTCGCCAGGGGGTTGTCAGCTAACTAGCTAAGGTCACTGGTTCAAATCCTGCCTAAGGGCATGGGTGGTTTGTTTCTTCAAAATGGTGTTTTATATGATTCGAAGAGGTGCTAAATCACCAGCACTAGCTGTTGATGGACCCTATAAACAAAAATAATAATAATACCAAAATATTACTATCAATATAATATATTTTACTAAAAGAAGTAAGGATTAATAAATGATTGTTTAGAATGATTTGTAAGACGTCATTGAATGCCTATAAACTATCATTTATAAATTTTTTCATGATTAGGAAGAAATTTTCAATTATATGTTAGTATTTAGCATCATACTAATTTGTATAATGCAGCTTTGTTCTTAAATAATTTTCAAACATATATCATTAAAATTTTTATATATCAATTGAATCTCCACTACCCAGGTCAGAGGGAAATTATAAGAAACAAGATTATACAGGTCGTCCTGGATTACAAGGGGGTTCACTACCTTCTAAACCTTTGCTGGCACTAAAATGGAAGACTGCGATACTTACTTTTCTCCCGAACACAGCAGTCACAAAAGAACAAGGCTGGCTCATATCATTAAGTCACATTCTAACTATTCTCAAATACTGTAGATACACCTACTTCATCTCGAATGGAACAAGTTGAAATTATGGCTCAGAGTATATGGCTATTGGAAGATTAAACCTATATAAAAGTAAATGCAATAATACTATGATTTACTATTGGTAAGGTATTGGGAGACATTCACGAGGGTGGTCTGAAAAGTTTCTGACCCAACAAAGATACAAGACATTTTTTCTGAAATTTTTTGTTTTTTTTTCAACATAGTCTCCATGTAACTCTACACACTTCTCCCAGCGATTCTGCAAAATAATTGTTCACGAAGGTGATTGACTCTTCATTTGACGAAAATCTCTGTCCTCCGAGCGCAATTTTTAGATGAGGGAACAAAAAGAAGTCGCTTGGGGCTA
>WURS02000013.1:11944544-11955144 GCA_011762765.2 Rhinocypha anisoptera | reverse complement strand
GCAGAGCGATAGAGGTTATCTTTAGTCCTTATGGCTCTTGGCCATACTGACTAAAGATGTGGTCAGACCATCGGACCACGCTAATTGTGATGCCCCACAATTAGGCAAGCCGGACACATTGTGCGTAAACGCATTTTTTCCTCTTAAAAAAAAAACACAGACACGCAGGCACTTGCACAAGCGTGCGATCGGATAGGCAACGAGATGCACGTGATCTGCCAAAAGAAGATGTGCCAGTCGACGATTCTTGAGAGCTTTGGAATGATAAGTAACTTGAGAAAATAAAGGTCTTTTTACAAACACTCGCTACTATGCCACTCTCACTACTATGCCACTCTTGCTCGGTCCCAACAGGTGGCATAGTAACGAGATTTGACTGTATTTTTCAGAATTCTTACAAACTTGGTCAGGTTCCTTCTGTGGTGGCTTGCAGGTTTCCAGGAGGTGAGAGAATCTTGGTGAGATATTTGAAGGATTTGTAGGTGTATTTTAATTTACTATATATCTAGCAATATCGTTTTATCTTAAAAATTTACTTTTATTCTACTGGACTTATATATACACGAAATAATATTAAAATTAGTCAATCCTTAGGTGGAATCCTATAATAAAATGTAAAAATAAAGATTTTAATAAAATTACACTTTATCACAGTAAACTATTACAGAAATAGTTTTGATAAATATATAACATTTTTATAGCATTTTCATCATCTGTCATAATATAGAGAATATAGACTTATCAGGAAAATCGTCCTGAAAAAATTGTTGCTAGAAATCTATTTACTTTAATTTTATATATTCTTCAGTACAAGCAATGAAAATATTTTTAAAATACAGTGAGTTGAATTCTCTTTGTACTGAGTGTATCTTATTGTGTGACATAGTAACTATTTATTAGTTTTATATGTGAGAAGGCATTTTTGTCATCAGTCATTTTATTCTTTCTGTGTAGTGCTGCTTACAAGGCGCATCAAGAGGCCTTTCTTCGGCAATTGTTGGTCTCTGAGGGATTGGCCCAATCATGGGGTGATGTGGTTTTGCCATTAGTAAGCCAGGTTGTAGAACTAGTTCATCCAGATGTGCGAAGTGATAATTATGAAATGGATATTCGCCAGTAAGTATTAGTAGTTTAATTTAGATTAAAATATGAATTTTCTCAGAAGACTAAAAAATAATTTATTATCTATATAATAATATATTCATGAAATTATTGATATAGTACTCAAACTTCTCAATTTACAAGTCTTGCTTCAAAACTTTCAGTTAAATCCATTTGCTCCTTTCTAAAGAAAGTGCCTCTTAATGAAATGGAACACCTACAATATGCAAACATGAAAAATATCAGGGGTTTCTGGTGAAAAAATTGTCTTAGGTATTGAAATGTTATGTGAAAGATAAATTTAAATACGTTTACAGAATGATAGTGATGAATTGTATACAAGTTACTCCAATGAATGTTAACATATCAGTGACATAATGATATCACTAAGATTGGTTTAGATAAATTCACTGATATAGAAAATACAAGAAACTGCCTAAAATATAAATTGATGAAATGTACACACTAATGGAGTAGTTGCATTTGGAATTTTATTGGCATCATTATTATCAGTGTACCGCTAGTGCAGGTTCTTGCTACTTCTTCAACTCTGTTCTCCATTCTTATCTTAATATTGGCATCAAAAGACCCGAATACTGAGGATGCTGAAATTCAATCAGAGCACTTCAGAATCATTTGTGAGCTCTGTCAGTCATAAAATTAGTGTACTTTGCAGGTGGGTCTAATTCGTCTCTGAGAATAGAGGGTTTTTATTCTCTCAATGTGAAGAAATTCACAAACAGGAATCTGGTTGGGGGAATGTATGGAGGGAGGGCTAGAAGTTGTTTAGCTGCCCACCATCCAAATGAAGGCTAACTTGTTTACATTTTCTTGCATGCTTACAAAAACCAACTTAGTTTTGGATGTGATTAGATTTGGTAATAGTCATTCCCTAATCTGTTTATTTCTTCATGAAAAGGAGATGATCCCAAAGAATTTTCTTAGCCTGTTTATGAAGTTTTCTTCTATCAATTTTTAACATATCGAGTGTTTTCCATGATGTAGACTCAGAAAAACTGCCAAAAATTTAAACATACAAATTGGAACAAAAGCCTAATGAATACATCATCTCAGAAGCGTAACTTAAAACATTGAATGTAAATATATAACTTTAATAGCAACAACTAAGAAAAATGTCAACAAGGTTTAAGTTATTCCGTATAACATTTTGAAATAACAAGCAAAGGCTCACAAATTAAAGAGTGAGAATGAACAGTTCAGCCAAAGTAAGAAAACTATCAGGGTGTGTGAAATACTTGTTGCAGAGTAGCTCATAGAATCTTCATATAGAAATAACCTAGGGAGAAAGATAATTAGCTTAGTTAAACAATAAGAGGATTAATCACATTTTCAATCTACTGTATTCTTTTCTAACTTTTTTCATTGCAAAAAAAATTCTCTTGTATGAAATTATTGTATATCCACTCTTATTATTGTTTTATCCACTCTTTTGTCACTCAAATTCATTCCATAATCCCTCTTAGACATTAGTATTATGTAGTTACGTTAAAATTATCTCTGTTTCCAAAGGTTTGTACAGTTCAAAAAAGTTCCTGGAGGCAATCGGTCAGAATGTGGTATAATAAGCGGTGTGGTCTGCACCAAGAATATTGCCCATCGTAATATGGCTACTTGCCTCACCAATCCTAGAATTCTTCTGCTTGGGTGCTCAGTGGCATATCAGCGTGTAGAAGGTCGATTTCTTTCTCTTGAGCCACTTATGATGCAGGTAGGTGTTAGAAATTAAATAATTAGGACTATTTTTTACTAAACTAATCAAAATGTATGATGTTAGTACAATAATATAAAAATTTATTAAAATGCAGATTTCATTCTCCAGCAAGTGTGATTAGCTTGGAATTCATTCCAGCACATTTTGAAAAAATTTTTTCTTCCATTTACCTATTCTTTAGTAATTTATTGTCATGGAACATTTTTATTCACAAACTTACCTTCAATCCATTGCATACAGAAATGTTGTTAAATATAAGGACTGTTATAATGATAGTCAGAATGAATTCCCTTGCTCAAGAAAAAACTTCTTATACTTTTTTACATTTGAGTATGTAGTCATTTTGCTCTGTAATGTTGTAAAAAGGTAATATATTAAATGTAGTTTCAATAAATTGATTCATTACCTGATGTAACTGTCTTTATGTCATACTTTATTTTGCTCAACTATTTTTAGCCCAAAACAGTTGGCACCTTAATTTTTCAAATGTTTATTGAGGCTAATGCTACATACCATAACTTTGAAAACAATAATTAGAACAAATATATTTTTAGAAGATTTCCTCTTTTTACTTGATAACTAGTTTTCAGAGCAATAACACCACCAAAAAAATATCTCCATGCCCCCATCTAATACAAATCTGCTCAAGATAGTTTATAATTGTTTTGATTACTTATGTTTTTCCAAGTTAATATGAACACTCTTACTACAGTAGTTGATATTTGTATAATTGAATTTTTTTAATATTAATATTTACCTGAAAAAAATTAATAAGGAAATGGTACAAGATAATCTTAGAATTGATTTCCAGTGATGCTAATTAATATTTGCCATTAACTTTTCAGGAATATGATTATCTTAAAAATGCTGTGGCCAGAATTGCAGCTCTTCAACCAGATCTTATGTTAGTTGAGAAAAATGTTTCTCGCTTGGCTCAGGATTTTCTCCTCGACTTGGGAGTTACATTGGTGACTAACATGAAAGTCTCGGTGCTAGATCGTGTTGCCCATTGCACCAGGTCTGATATCGTCGGTTCTGTGGATGCCCATGTTGGAAGGCCTCGTTTAGGTGCATGCAGAGCATTTTACTTAAAGACATATGATTTAAGCCCAAGTGGCAGTGACAAACAGTGCAATGGACTGAACACTAAGTCCACAGCCACCAAGACTCTTATGTTCTTTGATGGATGTCCAGCTCACTTGGGCTGCACTGTTATTCTCCGTGGTGCTACAAAGCTAGAATTAGCTCGCTTAAAACGTGTTGTCTCTCGCATGGTCTACATTCACTACAGCTGGCACCTTGAAAAGTCATTTCTAATGGATGAGTTTGCCATGCCTCCTGCTCCACCCCCTCCAGATAGTGAACTCTTTGGGGATTCAATGTATTCATCAGATGGTGTGCCCAGTAATAGACGAAACTTTAACTGGAAAGGAGAAGAAAACGTAGAGGCTAGAGAAAGCATACAATCTGAGGTAGGAGTTTCTTATGAGTGCAAAAAGCACATGAGAATGTATTTATGGGTTTTTGAAATTCCCGACCGATTTTATTCACTAATACTAATTTTTTTCTGGACTTTCTTTCTGTTTATCCTATTATTTTGAGATAATTCTCTTTTATAGCTAATGAAAGTATTTCACCTAAAAAGGTATTTCTTACTTTGTAATGTATATTTTTAATCATTTAATTATATCTATGATTTTAGTCATTTCATATTAAAATTACTTAATGTGAAAAAAATGTATGCTTAGAAATTTGTGTGAAATTTTTATACTAGCAACTGTGAAAAGCATTATTTCTCATGCCTTGGTAAAATTATATCCTACAGGATTTATATATCATTCGAGTGCCTCAGTCCCCAATTTTTCTATTCTTACTTTCCTGAGTGCAATTACATAAATGTGTGTCATTAAAATCACTTTCATTTGTGATAACAAAATATTATTCTCAAGTCTGCGTTGGTTGTCATCATATTCTAGTACTTTCAACCTAATTATAAGCTTCTTTAATTGTTTTCAAATCAAATTTTAATTTTTAATTTAGTATACCTAAATTTTTATAGTTCGTTCATTTATATTCTAATTGTTTTAAAAGTAAACTATAAGAGAGCACTTATTGGTACTTATTTTACCTTAATTAAGATAACATAAGCATTTGGGAATTTGTCAGCAAAATAAGAGGATTGTATACCTTTATTTTAACCATTCCAGTCATTCCACATATTTGATTAAAAAGGTCATGCATGTGGAATAGTTTAAAAAAAATATAAATCTTTACTAAAAAATTAAATCCTAGTACCATTTAGCTTACATTCCTCTCACTTTTTATCAAACTAATGTATTCTAAATGGCATATATTAATGCCAAATAATAAATTTAAATCAAATGTATTACATTATCTTAAAGCTGTGATTGATATTGTGGTATATAGATAAAAACTTTTGCCTCAGGAAAAATGAATTGTGATTGTTGTTTTGGTATAAATTAATGAAGGCAGTCCATTGGATACCAGTTATAGTATATCTTTCATTTTTTTAACAATTCCATGCTAATCTTGCATAAGTGATAGGTTTTTCGTAAATCCTTTCATAAGGTTTCTGCATTACTATCACATTTTGGAAAGTGATTAGAATGCTTTAAATTTATGTGAATTAAGTACTCAATTTGCCACACTAGTCTTTTGCTGTTTTTTCCTTCAAACCAATTTTGATTTATCCATTGCTAAAATATGTTATATCAAACAAGTTCATATAATCAAATTAATTCCATTGTTGTTTTTCCACCATTCCTTTCAGAAAAAAACATTTCCACCTCAGAGTACTCGAATCTTGGTAAAAGAAAAAACTCTTGATGACCGCAAGACTGTAGCTGCAGAAACTGTCAGTGATTTTAGTGATCCCCTGCAGTCTTACCTCAGTGTTGGGTCAACCACTAGTCCAGATGTTTCCAACTCAGAAAAGAATGGTGAAGTCTTAACAATCACACAGCAGACAGAATCTGAAGATATCATTGATGAAGTGTTTTCTTCTAATAGACTTTCTGTTGCATCCAATCCCAGGGAATCAAACCGATTTCGCAAGGCACTGGATGACATTGTCCTGTCTGCCTCTCCATATTTGAGACATTCCATCCCATACCTTGATACTGAAGTTGGACGTAACTGCCCCCTTAGAAAATATTTTCCCAGAGAATTATATTGGTCAGCACAATTTGAGAACAATCAGATGTGTTCTCTTGGAGAAGAGCCAGCTACGAGCTCTATAGTGGAGCCCCAAGTAGAAAAGGCCCCTCTAATGAGAATCAAGAACACTCACCCCTTTTTGAGGGCAAAATTGACTGGAAGCATCAACACTGAAGCTGTCCAAGCAATGCTTGCCAACTTTAGGGCGTGTGGTGGACATGTTGCTACATACGTAAGTGAATCTGATGAAGAGGCTACCATAGTGGAAAAGAAAGAGCCGGAACGGGAAAAAGTGGGCAGTTCCACTAAATTTGGAATTTTGGATGGTCCCAGAGGTTCATTTGCAGAGAATAATGACAATTCAGGCCATTGGCCACTCAAGTTAGATGCTCTTGACCCTTTCAATCATCAGTGTTTACCAGTTCTTTTATGCAGTTACTCACATTCCTCCAATAATGCTCCGTATTTTTGTGTTAACCCATGGTAAGTGTTTGTCTTTTATATTCTTTTAATTACCATAATAGTTTTAAGCATCACCATAAAAAAAAACTTGTCCACAGATTTTTTGTTATCTATATAGCAGAAATTTTATTCATCTTCACGTAGAGATTTTACGGAACTATCAAAGTCGATGCTTAGAAATTATGAGTTATTGTACCCTTAATAAATTAAAATTTAATTTTAATAATAATTTTAAATTTAATTTACATTATTGTAAACTAAAATTAGACCTTTTAAAATAATTATTATCATAAATATACTGTTATTATACAAGTGAAACTGTAGGACGTAGTGATTATGTCAGACATCCCACGGAATGGAATCCACTGGACGTAGTATCTACGTTGGACATGCCTGAGGAGTTAAAGACAAAACCTGTACATTGCTTTTCCTTTCGGCAGGAGGTTGAGATTCTTTATTTTACTTCTACATTATACAGCGAAAAAAAATGCCAAGCCTCACATATAAGATTGTATAAAATTTATTGGACGCAAATATATTAGTATTGTAACCATGTTTAATCACTTGAAACATTTGTGGATTTTTCCTCTTTATTTAATGTCTCATATGTACTGCTGCACAACTTAATAAGTTGCTTGGTGACTTATGGATTTCAAAATGCTAATAAAAGGAAAATTAAAATAAGAACATTTAGTATTGTATAAAAAATAAAAATTCATTATCTCTATAATAAATCAAATGCCAATTTACACATTTTTATTACACACACAATAACCATGGTTTCATTACTTTGTCATTATCAAGGTACCTTTTAAGGTGACAGTATCGAGACCTAGGTTGGCTTTTAATTAAAAGTGTGGAAATTAAATTTTTTTATTATTAACATTTTACATGTTACAAACTTCCATAAACTAATGCCTAAGACATTATCACATGTATAAGAAAAGTCTTTGTATTCAATTTTAGTTTTTAATATTAATTATTTTTCTACTGATGTTAAAAACTTGTGGAATCCTAAATATTGTTGAAGCCCTTTTATTGTTTTCATTATTATTTCTATGCATTTATTTATTATCTTTTTCCTTTAAGGGTTTGCCACATGGAGTTTTATGGACATTATGACATACCATTAGGGAAATTCCTGGAAAGATATTGCTTCAGTCAATCGTACTTGTGCCCATCTGAAACTTGTGATGTTCCAATGCTCAGTCATATTCGCAGATTTGTTCATGGTGGTGGGTGCGTTCATTTAGCTTTGAAAGAATTGGATCGCACCATACCTTACATTTATGGTAAAGCACCATCTGGTCAAGACAGTGTTGAGCTGAAAGGGCCTACACCTATTCTGTCATGGAGCTGGTGTCCAGAATGTAAGATGGTTAGTATATGAGTCTTATCAGGTGCACACTTAGAACATAACTTTTCCATGTACTGTAATTAAAAATGAATATGCAAGTGTGTTCACAGCATATCTGTTGTGCTAATATTAAATGTACCATTTCATACCCTTTTTTAGTATGTGTAATGATTTCTTTGTGAAAGGCATTCTCTGATGACAAATTGTCTTTTAATGAATATATCTAGATTTATATGTGTGTATGTAATTTTGTCAAAAATTGATGAAAGTTACAGTCTGTTTACTGAAAATAATTGATATTAAATCAGTGCTTATTTAGGCATTTTTTTATTCAGTTGTAGGTATGACATTTAAAGAGATAATGTTCAATCAAGAATAATTTAGTGTTTATTGGCCTAAAATGAATTTCTTTTACTCACTGGTATTTGAAGGCATCACCAGTGGTTCCATTAACTTCCGAGTCGTGGTCCATGTCATTTGCCAAATATTTGGAACTTCGTTTTCATGGCTATGTTTACACTCGCCGTGGACCAAATGGATGTAACCATTCCCTACATCATGAACACTACCAGTACTTTTGCATGGACAAAATGGTTGCTTCTTTTAAGTAAGTTTACAATTACCAAATTACAATCCTTTCATGGCAAATGTTTATTTTGATTACCATAATGTATCTTTACCTGCACCTGTTCAGTATGTAAACTAATATGCCTTCTGTTTCAATGTATAACATTCATTCATGAATAAAATATCCTGTTGTCCTCATTTGTGTTCAGTATATATATAATTTGCATGTTTATACCTATTATTAGTACATATTTTATAGTCATTAAGATAAGTTTTTATCCTGATTGATACTCCCAAACATTTGCTTACTATACCCTCCCCATTACTCCATATTTTTTTTACCTTCCAATGCTCAGTACAAAAAATGATGCTTGAATAGTTCAAATTCAATCTATGTGCTTATTGGTTGATGTGTTTTATTTTCAAAAGTAATATTTTCATATGCGATTGAAGGAGCTTTTTTATTTGACATTGTAAAATTTACTTCTTATATATTGGGGCAAAAATAGGACTATAGACTCTTACAAGACAAAAAGTTGTTTCCTCATTCTCATTTGTGGCTGATATTCCTTTAAATGAACATTACTCACTTGTACAAATGTTTTCATTACTATTTGTCAGGTATACCAAAGTGTCACCATGGGAAATATCTCTGCCACAGCCTCAAATTTTGCCACGGCATTCTTTGCCACCATGGTCTGGAACTTCAGGTGCTATCAATGGAGAAAGTGGAACTGTTGTGAAAGAGAACATTCGTCAACAAACTGGTGTTGTGGTAGAAGAAATCAAGACCTTGGCTCTTAAAGGATATGAAGTATTCACTGCAGTGAGAGAAAAGCTTTTAGCTTTAAACCCTGAATTGGATACTGGTAAGCCATATACTAATTAATGACTTTAAAAAATTCATTAGAAATCTAGACAAGAGAATATTTAATAATAGTAATGATAAATAGGTATATCCTGGAAATATTAAAAAATTTTAAGTCATAATTTATATTGTAGCCCACATTAATATACCATTCCTTAAAGTAGTATGTTCATTTTACTGTATTTACTTATCAGGATGTTAAAGCTAGTGACAACTTATCCTCATTCTAGCTAAGGAAAAGTGTTTTCTGTAACTAGACCCTTTCCATGCGTAATGAATTGGAGAAATTTTCAAATTTCAGGCATATGATAATGTAATCAAAATTCATGTCTCAACAAAATTGTATTGTATTCCGTAATGGAATCCATACTTTCTTATAAATTGTGTCACTTATTTTTCTGTTGGTTGATTAATGTAAGTTATCCTGCTGAATTTGTTATGAACTGTACTAAATTACAAACATATTATCTGCTTCATTGATGCAGGTGGTCCAATGATGACTCAGTTACAGAAAGACCAAACTCATTTCAAGTCTAAAATAGAGCAGATTCAGTTGAAATTGACTTCTCCTACTTTGGAATCAAAGAAGTTGGAAGCAAGCCAAGGGGCTGCTGTGGCAAAAGGTAAAACTAAATTTAATATTATCCAATATGAAAGGCATCTCAGTCTTTTTTGTGTCTCTTTGGATAATTGAATTACTTAGACAAAGTAAAAGAAGATAGTCATAAATCCTTCATTTTCGTAATTCATCTTACCAAATATGTGAGCCCCTTTAAAAGTGAATATGAAATAAATACCCTTTATGAAAGTGAAAACTTTTTTTTTACTAGAGAACTCTCGTGTGGCTTCCTGCTCTTATAAATTACTTTCTTCTCAGCTCTTTTTAATGTTCTCTCCCATCGTCCTTTGATATCTGTCTCTTTCTCCTTCAGTTTTCCATTATGATGTATTAGTTTTTTCTTATTTTAGTAATTATCCAAAATTTTTATTTTTCTAGACAGAAAATAGATATCTATAGAAATCTAAATCATGTCTATTAATGTGAATCCATAGATAATCTAACAATAGACATGTTTCAGATATTGAATAGATATACGTTTAATAGATATCTCCCAAAAGATATCTATTAGGTATATATGGGAGCCACAATATAGATATCTATGGAAAACACTAAAAGTATATATCATATATATGAGGGAGGTCTGAAAAGTTTCTGACCCAACAAAGATACAAGACATTTTTTCTGAAATTTTTTGTTATTTTTCAACATAGTCTCCATGTAACTCTACACACTTCTCCCAGCGATTCTGCAAAATAATTGTTCACGAAGGTGATT
>WURS02000013.1:11927993-11942037 GCA_011762765.2 Rhinocypha anisoptera | reverse complement strand
CCCTACCTCACCTCCACTCCTTCCCCCACCTCTCGAAGACACTACCCCAGAGCTACCCCTGCCTCCTCCACCCACTGCCGGTGCCACGACACTACCCGACTGCTGAGGTGGTGAAACAACCTCTCGTATCGTGCCTGTCCCCGTTAAGACCCGCTGGAGTGGTTGCGAAGGCATCATTCCTCTTAGCCCTGGGCCTGCATTTGAGCGCATGTCATGGTGATGAGTCGTGGGCAGACTGGAGCCTGATGCTGAAGGTGCTATACTACCCGGGGGTCTGGCCATCCCGCCAGTTACCACTACACCTGTGGTACGCCCAGCCCCGGGGCCTCCTGAAGATCGCTTTGAAGCCGAGACTGCAGGTGCCACTTTCTGCTGTGCACACTGAACATTGCCGGAAGAAGAAGAAGAACGACCTGATGAGGTACCTCCATTCGTACCTCCGTCCTTTTTTGAAGGTTTGCTTGGGGGTGCTTGGGAACTGGGATTCGAAAGCGACAGGTCTGCTCTAACTTGTTTGCCATTCAGTGAGAGAGAGGCTAAGCGTACAGCTTCCTCCACACCGACACCTAAGGTTCCGAGGATCAACTCCCTTGCAAAAAGACCACGGTCTGCCCTTTCCCTTTCAGCTGCCCTTCTCTCTGCTTCTGTTGGGACTGGGTCCATGCCGCGAGAGAGAAGGAACTGGGATTGAGGTTGGCCCCCATTTCCACCACTTCCTGGGCTTAAAACCCCCGTGGCTGAAGAAGCTTCGACTGCACCCGCAGATGAAGCTGCAGAAGCAGCAATACCAGAAGCTGCAGCCGCTGCTGCTGCCTGGGCCTGCCGCCTTGGTAGCCTCTCCAGTGGTTGCCTTGCAGCCTAGAAATCAAAATGTTCAGGGGATTGTCAGAAAATTATAATGTTTACCAAAAACAGGAAAGAACTGCATACTTATTACTAGTTTTAATTTATGACAGGATTCATAGTTAGTCACATGAACTAAAAGTAAACTTCACATACTTGAAGAGATATATGTAACAAAAGCCCTAATGTGATTGCTCCTGGCTTTAAGGTGCAATAAAATGGCAAAAGACAAGCAACATTAAATGAAGTCACAAAGATGTAAGTGAATCTAAGCTTTAGTCTTTGAAGCTCTTCCTCAGTTTAAAAGTGCTAACAAAAAATATATATATTTTTAGATACATTGGTGGACTGCCAAATTAGTTTCAAAACAGCTGTCCTTGCAACAGCAATATTCATCACATGTGGGGTGTAAGCATACTTTGAATTGAGAGTCAGTGGTTCCTATATATTTCTCTGATTGATCAGTAAAAATTCATGAAAATTAAACACAAAAAAATTTTTCTATGGAGAACACAATAATGCAGAGGAAAATTCCTTTCTCTTGAGCATACCTGCTGTCTCTCTAATTGCAGCTGCATTTGCAGTTGCTGTAGTGAAGGCCCAGCACCCTGTGTGCTGCCTGTAGCAGCTGCTGCAGCCACTGTTGAACGCCTTACTCCGGATAGCTGAGACAGTAATTCTGCAATAGGATCCACATTCTCTCGGCTGGATGGTGACAGAGAAGACAGCCCTCCAGAGGAACTGGAGGAAACCACAGATAACGGAAATAATAATGGTCCAAAAGTTTGTAGCATTTAGTAGGTGAAGATAATGAAATATGTAAATACCCTCTTTTAAAATACAACATATAACAACAGTCCTTCCCTCCCTTTTGACGGATGCTTCACCAGGGACTACTCTCTGAAGAGGAAAGAGTCTCCAGTACAACAATAAATGATTTTTAAAATGCCCAGGAGCATTAAAATTGAGATATAAATCAAACAAAATACTCAGTGATAAGAAAAAAAAACTTTTGGCTTTTTTCAATTTTGGCAAACAAAAATTTGTGGCTTTTTTCCTAACAAGCACCCGAGAAAAATTATTCTACTAAAATACCATAATGAAATTTGAAATACCCTTAGTGGGTAGTATAACTAAGGGGTTCAAGGTAGATATGCATGGAACTGGCATTTACATGCACTTATGTGCATACACCTTATGTATCATACAGTTTTTGGCTATACTTTATGAAATTAAAAACAATAAAAAAACTTAAACATACAAAAAAATAAAAAATTTAACAATTGTCAACATGGAATGTATTATAAATAATTATACAATAGGAAATTGTTTTTAAGTTACAACACTGTTTTAATAAATGAAGTGACAAAGAAAGAATAGGCAATCTGCTTACTATTCAGAAGGAAGAAGAAAATTGTTTAAAACTATAACAAAATTGTTCATGATTTTATAATTTTACTTCATAACATTTGTTGTTAATAGAGGTCACCGTATCCTAATATCCCACTAGGAATCCAAGAATAAGGAAAATGCATAAGGGCCACGGCAATAGAGGTAGGGAAAATCTAACTGGACCTTACTGTGGTGGGGGGCAGGCAATGCCAGGAGGCACTGAGCACAGCTCTGTAGACTAAATGACCAGTGGTACAAGTAGTCCCCATAATTACTTTTGTACAGGTTGGTGAAGGGTTCTTGCCCTGGAGGCAGGGAGCTACTCCTGAAGTCATATGAACCCTTTGGCAGTCAACAATTTAAGAAGGAGGCTATGGAAAACCACCCCCTTTTGATCTCAAGTATAGCAATCTTGGAAGGTTCAAATTCTTCCACTATTACAGATCATGGAATGAAACCAAAATTGAGCAATGGAAGCATCATGGATTCCAGATTCATTATTATTTGATGAAATCCCTGTCAACATGTCAAGACTGGAACATGGAAAGTAAAAAAAGTGCTAAAGGCAGACAAACTGGAAGATATGAAGAAGACGATGGACAAATATGGAATTGAAATTTTAGGAAGTTGTGAAACTTGAGTAAGGGAATAGTGATTTAAAGAGGGATGAATATAGTGTGGCAATGATAGCAGCAAAAGAAATGGGGTAACAATCATTCTTGATGCCAAATGTCCAAAAGAATTATGTAGTAACATGCAACAAGTAAGTAGAAGACTGGTCAAAATATCATCAAATTTAAGAGACATAGGAGCTACTCGTTGATCTTAGGCTAAAATATAGGTTAAATTTATTGTGTACATTTGAGGCAGATTACATCAATGAAGAGGTAATTTTTCTCTCTTATTATTAGTAATCAAAATAAATATTGAATGTTAATTATATGTGGTTTGACATTGTTCCTGCATGGTGTGAAGATGTTTTGGAGTGTTTTGTAAGTGACTTCCTCCTATGTGAATAATTTCTAACACTCGCATGTGGTAGTGCAGGTTTGGTGGTGGTACACCCCCTGCCACACAACCTTGTGGAACCCAAGCTAAGTGATTTTCCTGACACCAGATCTTTCTGGGGAACCACAGGTGGTAAACCGAAAGGTACAGGCTGTCCTGCTCTGAATGAATTTTCACATGCTATCAGTAACAAACCTTAGGATTGATTACTAAGGTTTGCTGTTTATAAAATATATTTAGTAATTGACCAATCAAAATGAGTAATTTGTTCCAAAACAATGATTCATGTACAGGCAAAAATTTAACCAAATGGTAACTTTATTAGTGGGGTGAATAAACAAGGTGAAACTATAGAAAAAATGGCAAATCAATTGGTAAGAGTAACATCAGACCTTAACAAAAGCTTAACTATGACAAGGAATTAACATGAAATCTTGTTGAATAACAACAAAACTGCCTTTTAAATAAGAATAATTTAAAAGCAAAATAAATTTTAAGTGTAGCATGTCTGAAGCTAGGAAGCAGCACTGGAAAAAGTTGAAATTTTACAGTTTGGCATAAAACTTTCTTGTTGGGGAGCCTTGAGATCAGGCACATTCCTTAGGTATTCCAAAATAATACAAAAACAAAACACAAAAAGTTCAGTACAAATTCTCCCATTGGACCCTATAAAAATTAAATACTTATTTTTAAAAAACCAATTCCAACTGTAATCATAGCATTTAAATATAATTCAAACCTGTTAGCAATTAGGCAAATTTTCTCCAGTAGATCCCTTCAGTATTTCAAATGATTTATTCTTTCAATCAAAACAATTTAATTTTTCCATTAAGTAACTCAAATATCCTAGGTACAACATACATATAATTCACCCCCGAAGAATACCACAAAATACACAACTGTTGGGAGAACTTTGTGCCAAGATTTAAGGTTTTTACAGTGAATATCTTGACCTTGAAATATATAGCCATTTCTTCCAGCAAAGAACTGGGATAAATAAATCTAGGGACAAAGGATTAAACATAGCGTTAAACGTTAAATAAAAAAATGATATCAGATATAAAACAAGAAATCACCTGAAATGCATGTTTGCTCGTCTAGGCCTTGGCCCTCCAACACCCCGAGATGGGTGTGGTATTCTCCGTACTCCATGCCTGGAGGCCACTGGTTCATCGTGAATAAGAGTTAAGGCATTCACCCAACCAAATAAACAACTAGCATGCAAATATATGGCTCTTTAGGAATTTTTACACATAAAAAAACAAATGAAATTAAAGATTAATGAATGAGAATAATGTAATCAATACACAAGTTGAAAAGCCAAGTCATGGAAATATCAATTTTCAACATGAAATAGGCATTTTAAAAACTAGGTGAAAATTGAAATTGATCCCTGTTGAACTGAATGAATTAATACAATGTTACTGTCCAAAAAGTTTCTAAGACACCAGACAAGAATAGGGCTAACACATTTATTAAAACTACTCTTATGCATATTCCATATCATTTTGAACAAGGACAGCTTTGATGCAGCATAAAAACTTTGCAAAATTATTTTAGCTGGAAAATGCAATCCACAAAAATGTTTTAAATGGTGACCATGATGATAAACAAATAAGCAAATGAATAAGGGTCCCTTGGGCAGTTAGCATAAAATTAGTGACAACGCATGCAGCTTAAGCAGAAACTAAAAGCGAGCACAGAAATTTTCTGCCCAACACAAGCTACACAGTATATTCAAATTCATATTTCAGGTTTTCAATCAAGGAAAAAATAAAACACCAATATAAGGAAACACCAATGTACACTCCAGTTCTATTGGACTAAAGAGTGACACAAATATCAACTTTATATCGCATATCAATAACGAGATGCATTTAAAATAAATTATAACTAGTAAAAATTTGCATATGCTGTTAATATTTGAGATTAAGAAACCCAGAAACAGTTGCTTCCTCAATTCGATGAAATAAAAACTAACATTGTTGTAAACTGATACACAGTGTAATAAAAGTAACTCATACTTTATTAAACGCTTGTAATTTCCAAGTCTAGCATTATGTTATAGATAATTATAATCCCTTTCAATAATATTTAAATATATATAATATAAAATATTCCTGATTAGGCTAATAACTATGAACTTTAATGGCACAACTTGAGAAAAAAATTTAAACATGTTTATGCTACCAAAAAATAATGGACTAACAAAATATCAATAAGTTCTCTACGTAACTTTGATACCCCAAAGGTAAATTACATTTTATTATTGTCTGCTCATATCAAATCATCTTTTTAAATAAGGAGCCATACAGACTAATTGAGATGCTGCAACTATATTTTTGACTCCTCCTGCACACTGAATGACATTCTGAGAACAAATATGACATACACTTCCTCACTCAAATGTTAGTATTGAACACTAAGCATATTCTAACTTCTGAGCATATCACTAATTATGAATCAATTTTAACCATTGACAATTTTCAATGGTAGTCATCATGTTTAGTAAATGACTCCTCTCATATGCTTTAAACGAACGTTTATGCTATTTCAGGAAGATATCATACAATTTAACAATAAACACAAGTCAACCAACAAATTTCTAGATACATATAAATTAGAAGTTCCTACCAATGACATTGAAGGTAACTACTCTAGCAAGACAAAATGTTAAAATTTTCAAAGTTATGACCAAAACTATCATTGCAATGAGAAGCAATGTAACTAAGATAAAGTAACGGCAAATGAATTCAAATATCCATAAAGAATGTAACTTAGCTGTTAAATAGAAAATTTGTTCAGAGAAATTTCAGGGATATGAATATGTTTTTGCTAAACATACACTAGCCCACTTTCCTTATAATTAATTTAGAGAACACCTTTATAAACTTCCTATTTCCACAATCCTTTCCTCTTAATCATTGAATATAACTCAAAGCTAGCTCTGAGGTACAATTTCTTAAGACACACATTTACAAATATTGTTTTGGAAATTTATTTTTTCCTACACACAGCACAAGGCCATTTACGGTGGCAGGGTATAGCAATTTATAAAAGGGATGAATCACATTCATAGAAGCCCTAGATGGAAAATTAAAATTCCATCTAGTCAGGATTTGAACCTGCGACCTCTGGATTGGCTGATGAGGAAGTTACCCTGCTCCTGCCAAGGCTGGCAGTTTCATGGACAAAACTGAACTCTCTATTTTCATTGTAGAGAGACTGATGGAACTATAACTTCCTGAATGAGATTGGCATCATATACATGTTTACAAAAATTAATAAAATGCTTTCCTGACTTAAAGATAATTCACTATAACTTGCCTCCTGAAATTATGCTTTTACTTTTAATGACTCAGAATTTCTGCCTAGGATAACAAATTCTATAGGGCTGAATCACAACTGGCATTGATAAATAAAAGCTAATATTCTTTAAAAAGGTTTGACCCATGGGATTACATTTAAGTTATTTTAGGGAACTGAATTATGAAATATATTAAATATATAAAAATTGACAAAGAATATTACAAGAAATATGCCACAATGGCAGCAAAGATTGTTATTTTCTGACCATAACTATGAGATAAAGTAACATATGAGTCATAAAGCTTATCACCAATAATGACATCTCTGAGCTGCTAAGATTTGGAAAAGAGAACTAAATAAGACTGTAAAACTTTCTTCTCCTTAAATTCTAATGCAGTTAGGAAACTAATGACTAATTTGAAAATTACATTTTCTTGTAATTAAAGATTTTGGATCAAATTTCATTTTAAAAAAGTAAAAATGTAGTATTGTTTGAAAGCTTAAATAGTCCAATTTTTTCTTTCTTCTAAATCATCTAAAGGTGAAAAATTTGGAAAATATCTAATTAAGATTCAATGCTGTTATCATTGTAATAGCAAGACGTTTTGAGAGTGGTTTTGCATAATCTCTTTCTCATTCAACAAGGCTTTGAGTACATGCCATTCCAAAATGTTTTGCGATGCTTTGGAGCTGTAATACTTTTTAGTATCCGTGGTATAAAATGCACCTATATGGCATATCGTAAATAGTGAAACTAAGTCATAAGAGTTACCAAGCAATCAAATAGATCACCATATAGAAAACTTTGTAAGCACCATGCAACAGAGAAACTATTTTCTGCAGAGTAAATGTAATATTACATTTTTTAAATTTTGAAAAAAAATCATTAACTTTTGCACATTGGTCAAATTCGTAATTAGTTTGTGTTGGGCAAATTTTGTATAAAGAGGATATGAGGAAGGATATCAGGTCCCTAGGTCCACTACGATGCTCTAATGAGAGATGTCCGGCAAAATCCTCCGTGACGTGGTTGGGGTCTCCACCAGGTAAAGAGGCACATACAGGACACACCTGAAAAGTATAGCATATTTAAGTGGCTTTGATCTATTAAAATGTTGAGTCATATCTCTCACCAAATAATAAGCGTAAACAATGAAGACATTCAAATAGTGTATAATTATGAAACAACAGGCAGCCAGTACAATGAACCCACAGTTTGTACACAGTAACTCATAATGAACATAAATGATATTAATCCATATAAAAATCACATTATTGCTAACTACTCAAATTCTCTACGCTTGATACGATTAATTCAAGTGAAGACTCTAAAAACAAGTAGGTGTTCGACAGAAGGGGCAACAAAGCTAGCCACTGGGAAATAAGCAAATCAACGTCAGAGGTACGGATTTTCAAAAGAATGCATTGACCTCGAACTACGGGAAAAGCATCATAATTACAAGCAATCGGCATCTTTATGGTATCTTTATTATCGACCGGTAGATCTTTCAGGCTATTACTAAATCGGAAAAAATACACAGGCAACCAAAACAATTCAACTGGAGTCGAATAAAAAAAAAGTCGAGAAGTGCAATGTCATATATCTTCAGCATAATTTTATAGTCTTAAAATTAGTCATCTTAAAAGTTAAGTCACGAGGAACGTTGCAAAAAAATATAGCATGTTCCTACATAACCAAATGGGCCAACAAACTGGGAAAAAAACGTTTAACGGGATTATGAGAAATGATATATATCTTACAACTTCAAATGAAGTTTCCGAATGCTCTGATGTAACATGTTCTTGAAGAGTTGTTTCTGTAAAACCCATTTTTCCACAATACGGGCATGTAAACGACTGTGGCTGTTCAACTGTCAAGGATTCTCCCCCGTAATAGAGATCTGAAACAAGCATATAAATTAATTTTAAACACGAAACAGAATTGAAATCTCATGTGGAATATATTGGTACAAAACAAATTACCAAAATCTGATCGGGTGAGTATGCATTGCATTGGGTGCTCCGTTGTGTGACGTGTGGTAGTTGCTCCAGCTTCGTAGCATAATGCGCATAAATCATAATCATAACAAATTAAGCATTTATAACGTCGCCCACGAAAATTTCCTTTTAAACACGAATCACAGCTTACACCTGGAAATAAAGAATATCAAAGAATGTTGCTCACAACTATAATACAAATATAAAAATTTCATCATCTGAAGATGATAATAGAAATTCAAGTATGGTGGCAATTGATCTAAGTTAGTGGTAAAAGGGTTTCCCCAAAAATGTATATACAGAAAATATCTTTATACATTATATACTGATGAAATTTGCATATTTACACATCGAACAACTGAAATTTTAAGGCATAATATATGTTTCCTTGTTATACTCTCGTATTACGGGTAATAATTTACCTTGAACAGGTGATAACTGGCAAGGTTATTGCAATTGTGATACAAATAGCACCTTTTAATTTTAAAATATGTAAGTGAATCGTTATGGCAAGCAAATTATTTCCAATTTACATTAGACAAAAACGTCTTCAGTAGTGGATATTTTCCTGTGTTAGGTGTTGGAACTTCCGATATATATACCGTTTAACATCATAAATAAACATAATTCAAGTAAAAACAATAAAGCAGTTATTGCTACACAAAGTACCATCAGCAATAAAATGTTTACTTACGCTATTATAACATTTAACATTAGTACTTATGCGAAGGCAGGACATATCAGAATTCTGTATTCCGACTGTACTCACCATCATGTCGAGACATTTCGAGGTGCACACTAACTTTTCAATGCTATATTTATATTTTTTATGCACTTAAAATATCCTAGTTTTGGTATTGGGACACGATGTTAAGTTATACCGTATATTACATCCCCAATAACGACGAAATTTTAGTGGTTTCCCATGTCTAATCCTATCCCAACTAGGCCATAATGACGTCACAAATTTTGTGGTCCCAGCATTCCACTCGTCGTAAATCGCAGATCAACATGGCTTCTGTGCTGGGAAGGGTGCTCATATATGGGGGCAGAGGAGCATTGGGAGCGGCATGTGTTGCACATTTCAAAGCGCACAATTGGGTAAGTATATGTATTATTATTTGTGATGTTATTAATCTGTGATATGAAACGTAAATTTTATTCTCTTATTTCGATCAATACTGATCGTCGATGAGTGAAAGGGTCTCCAGAAGGTTGAATTGAATGGTACGATATTACAATTTGTACGTTAGTGTATCACAATTGCGCGTTATTTCTTGTCAAAGAACAGTAACTAGATATGTGTGTAAGTGTTATAATTTTTGCAAAGGTATAAGAGGCTAAACTTTAAATCGTTCCATATTGACTGAGAACCGGTTATTTTTTAGAAATCGTATTGAACATCTTGAACCGCTGGCCGAGGACATTTAATCGAGCGTGTCAATCGTGCCACGCAATTTCTAGACCAGATATCCTTTCACTTCCTCCCACCGATAAAGTGAAAGGCTTAAATTCCGATCTTTGGCGCCCTCGCACGCGGATTGTATTCAACCGATTCAACCTTAAGAAAAAAATGTCTTATGTGAGTGGATTTTAATGCATATTATTTTAATCAATTTCAGTGGGTCGGTTCTATTGATCTGGTCGCTAATGATCAAGCTGATGCAAATATACTCGTAAAAAACCAAGAAGGATGGGTTGAGCAGGTATGTTGAAAGCAACATTGTGAATGTTTTCCACGGATCGTTGTTGCCACTCGTGTGTAGTGTCTGTTACATGAAGCTTTATCTTTTTGATTAAATAATAATTTAGCCTTTTTTTTACATCTTTAGGAGGCAAACGTTTGTGAGATGGTAGCCGAGCTCTTGAAAGGAGAGAAGGTGGATGCTGTGATATGTGTAGCGGGGGGATGGGCCGGCGGCAACGCGGCGTCGGAAGGTAAAATTTTTATTTCATTGCGCATTGCTAATGTTGTTTTTAGTGTCATGTGGATTCCAGTTCTTCGAATTCACCCAATGCTGTGGAACAATCCATTCTTTGTTTTTCCGAAAGTTAATTCAGGTACGGTAGTAAGCTCACCTGTTACCACTTGAATTAACATTCAGCGGCTTTAGTTCTTGCAGGGGTCACAACTCAGTTGCTCCGTAGCGGAGGCGACCGTATATTGGCATTACTTAATGGCAGAAAAAATGATAGAACGTTCAAATTGTTCACGTCAAATTGACCTTGCAAATCCGTCCTGAAGCAGTCACTAGGAATTTTTAATAAACAAAGTTTTTTCTTCTTTTTCATATACATTATTAGGGAATTTTTGTTTTGTTCTTTATATTTAAATTCCATGGACGTTCTTCAGATCTCTCAACATGTATGGACGGCCACCTTATTTCCAGGTCCTCTCCTCTCAACAGGCGTTTGACGAACATACCAAAAGTTCAGCAACTACTGTCACGTAGTCAACTTTTTCTACTGCCCCTTCTTACTATTTGTAATTTTTTCATATCCTGACATTACCCCATGTTCCTTAAAGCTTTCGAAATGATTAGCACCAGCTTAAAATGTCGAGCGGTATTTAATTGAAAATCAGAATTTTCTCCAATAGTTGCCTTTTTGTATGCGGAAAAGCAGTTTTTTACATACCATTATTGAAGCCTTAGATCCTTTAGCACCTGTTGATAGTATTGCGCTTAATTTCTTTTCAGTTCGCTGCAGCTGTTAATCTTAGTTGTTCAGTGTAGGAACAAGTTAAATGTTTAAATTACATTAATGTGAGCAACACTTATGGGAGTCGGGATGTGGCTGATGATTGTTCAGTAAAATTTAAAGGCAATGCCTATTGAGGTGAGCGCATTTGCAATCCTCGACATTTTTTTTATTTATGCACCTACCAATTTCAACTTAATACCAGACCCTCTGCCCTTTGTCTTGCTTTCAAATGCCCGGTGATGCCTTGTTCTTTGTCGTGGTATGTCTTACTGAGGTGAATTCTGTGTTAGTTCTAGAAATAGGGTTTAGGTAGGACTTTAGAGATATAGTTACCACTATTTCACAAAAATGGTGTTTATATACCTCCATGGATTGTTTTGTGAATTTACATTTTATTAGACATTTCATTTAAGGAGAGCCCTTTATTTTCCCTAGTTCTGATTTGGTGTTTAATGGTTCATTATAGCAATTATTGAGTACTTGGATGACAAACATTTATGAGATTTGGACACCTTTTTTGCTTCTTGAGTTTAAACATATGTTCAATTTTGTTCAGGCAATGGGGGGCTATTTCATCTGTAACCTTATTTATCTTTGACATTGTGCCTTTTAGTATCCTGCATTATGAGAATTAATCCACTATTAATTTTCTAATTTTTGTAGAGCCTTCTCGTCCTCACATTAATGGGCATTACATGGATGACCTTGACCTGGTCAAGGTTACTCCATCTCGCTCATTATCAGCTAGCCAAGAGATTGCTCTTTGTTCCTTGGAATTGGAATTCTGAAATCCAATTCTGATAAAGCAAGATACAGTGGTTTTGCTGAGTATTGATGTTAATTCTCTCTGCTAGGAATAATATGAATTATATATGCTATCCATTCTGACCTCATTAATCATAATCAGCCATAACAGTTTAATGCACTGTGATGGTTTAATGTACTTTATAAATCTGTGTTCTTAGCTACACCCACTAAGCAACTTCATGGGGGGAAGCAACTTGCTTTTCATTCATTCAATTTTTCAATCTACTTTCCTTGAGTTGCTTCTTTTACATGCTAGAACTCTTTCTTGACCTTTTCACCCTGGCAGAACTCTTGAAATAATATCCATGCCTTACGGAAATATTACGTATTAATTATTACATATCATTTTCACTCAGTTGACATTTATTATCACATTTGAGTCCTATGATTTATTGTTATGATTTGTCCTCTAATTAAATGGGAGCTTTTATAGGTTTATTATTGATTTTAGATGCATAGCATTTGCATGGAACCCAAGTTGAGAAATGCTGTGCTAGAGGATGACTGTCTTTAAGTTTCAATTTAGTCTTTCTTGAGAGTGAAATTTTCTTCTCATGTGAATACTATTGGCATATATCTCTAATGTTTATAATCCAGTCAGCTTTTTAATGACTATGCTTGATACCATCTTGTTACTCCATTGATCTTTTAAAAACATTCTTATGGGGTTCATAATTTGTTATTTTAGATTAAATACAACTATAGGAATGGCTGGTTTATTAATTTCCAGGAGGAGCATTTGGATGCACAATAAAGTTGATATTCCAGACTAAATGTGTATGATCCTGAAAATCCAGAAAACTATGTTGTCTTGTTGTCTATAATCAAGATATGGAGAATAATATAGAAACAAATTCAAGAAATAAAATCTTCCAGGATCATTCATGCTTAATATATTTTTTAATTTAAAATTTCTTTTGGTTTAGGGGATCTGTGAAACCTCTGTGTGCTCCTAATGGATGGTTACTAAGTGGATGTAAAATAATTTAATGGGCCTCTTGAAATACATTATTCCACAACTCATGGTGACACAGCACTCTTTAGAATGTGTTCACAGTTAATTTTCAAGAATTAATAGGTCTGTTGGTTACGAAAAGTTCAGTATTCACCTTTGTTAGTATTCACCTTTCTGGAGACGTTTTTATTGCAGTTTCAGATTTAACATAAAAACATTGGTTGAGTTTATGTATATTTCAATTTCTGCAATGACACTACATTTTTATTTAACATTTTGCATTATGTAATTAATACCTAGTGGAGCATTGGAAACACCAGTTTCTCTTTTGTTTCTTCAATTCCTTCAGTTTTATTGTACTAAAGGTTTTTAATTTCTATAATGTAGGACAGTAGTAGTTTTTACAAGGGATAAAGTTCGAATGATTCATGTTTCTCTTTAATAGATGCCAGCTGGGTTAGTGTGGTGAGCATTGTGCTTGTTGGCTAACTCAGATTTGAGTCCCACTTCAAGTATGGGTGTTTGCTCAATTGGGTTTTTTCTTTGGTTTGAATATTAGATAATGTTGTGAAATCACCTCAGTGGTAAAAGCATCCTAAACACAAATTACTAAAACTACTGCTTTGATTCTTAAATATGTGTAGGCCATCAAGGAAAGGAATGCTTCTATGCTACTAGTATTAGCTGAATAAGTCAGTGTTAGTTGACAACAGTTTCTTCCAAGCCGTAGGGGGCATCTTAATGTCAAACTGATACTTCAGTTGACCTAAAGATGCCTCATACAATAAAGGAGAAACCATTGTTAGGTAATGCTGGCCTATGCTGCTAATAAGCCACTCAAAGGGCTTCAGACTAAGGAAGGAAGAGGTTTCATTATATTTTTAGGTGTACCTGAATTTGTCTATGTGAACTCACCGGAACACTGGAAATACCATTTGGTAGTAGTAGTATGTTTGTTTATAGGGTGCTTCGACGGCTATGGTCATTTCGCACCTCTTCAATACATAGAAAAACCCATCTGGACAAACA
>WURS02000013.1:11892073-11904527 GCA_011762765.2 Rhinocypha anisoptera | reverse complement strand
TCGGTTTTTTTAAAAAAAAGAAACGATGAGGGTTAATGGCACCCACAAAAAATCTTTTAAAACCCCCGCCCCCCCCCCCCCCCCCTCTCGGGCATCTTCCTTTCATTTATAATGAAGTGGCCTTCTAACGTAATTCGGAGTTTGAATTATTCTCTTATGCCTCAACAAACATCCCGCGCATTGAGAGAATATCATAAGGCGTTCACACACTGCTTGATATTCCAGCATTTCACACCTCAAGATTTGATGTGGCGTGACCCGTTTTACTTTGGCCCCACTGCAGAGTTGTTTTGGTTAATCGAGTTTCATATGGAGTCTTATTGATCCGAATGCATTCTCGAATCGAGTTCAGACTCGACAAAACCGACTCGACTTCATCTATCGACTGAGATTACGTATTTGTGAGCGGGGCTGGTGTGATTTGATGCGGCGGGGCCATTGTGTATTTGCATTTCTTTTCCGTCATTGCTTCTCGTCGGTGTTAATGTCCATGCGTGAAGGCAGTAAGACATGTATCCGCCAAGGAATGTAGGGAGTAACTCGTGTTCGGTAATTTGTTTTAAATGGGCCAATACTGACTTTTGAATTCGTGTTCACATGAATTTTGGGAGATGTCATTCTCTTTCATGAGAAAGAGATGTGTGATACAAGTAGACACGTCTTAATGTTCCCTAATCCTGAGACACTACTAAAAATTTAGTAAAAGATGCATTATTATTATATTTTCTATAAGTTGCAAATTTATTTATACGTTTCTATCATCATCCACATATGATGCGTACATAATATTACATCGCCGTATCGATATCAGGACATCTTCCGACCTGTTTCTTAATTGAATGGTATAAAAAGTAGTAAACGATGTAACATTATTATTAGTCGCGTCAAGGCCCTGTTAGACCGAAGTACAGTTATGGAAGCGTTTTGTTGTTTCAGTCTTTCTCTTTGCCCATATCACTTTCATTTTTTCTGAATGATCTTTCCTTTTAAAATTAGTGTTTCGGACTATTAAGGCGCAATATTATAACAGTTAATATTTTTAAAAATATCTTTTTTTCGTCCGTTTATGATACATGCATTATTTAATTTACATCGATATATAGATATTATTAAATTGAAATAATATTTAAAATTAATGACCTTTAAAATGTCGTAAAATTGGCGGTATATTTAATGATTTGCAGGCATTCCGTTAACTTGCGGCTAGAAAGTCACAACCAGACGTAAATTTCGCCTATTTCTTGGATATAAAACTCATCTCGGCGGGGGATGTGGAGAGACTACGTTGAAATTAACACGGAAATGATATTTATTGAGTCAGCATGTTTCACTGAACAGTAACATCTTTATGGCTGAACCTCTTTGATTTTTTTAGTGTTACTACATGTGGCGGGTTCACGTGGAAATTGTCAACCATCATCTTTGATGCATGAATTTCACGCGTTTTGCATTGATTACTGGTAATAACTTTTGTCTGAATGCCGGTATACTACGAAAATACCTCACACTTCTACTCTGCTGGCCGTGAGTTTTTCTGTACCTTTTACCCAGACGGAATTCACAATATCACATCCTTCACTGGATGCCATCCCACAACTTTTTCTACTTTTCCATTCCGGTGAGATGCCTCGAAGGAGTAGGGATTGGTGTTGAGCTATTCTGTGGTTGGCCGCAAACAATTGTATCGGAGAAACACCCGGAACGAAAAATAATTTAATTTTTCCCAGATCGAATTGCAAATTCCATTATCTCTCGAACGGCCTTAGCAATTCACCCCCTCTCCCTTTGGGTGCGGCCGACAAGGATTTTTTTTCTTTTCCAGGGTCGTCAAAGTGGGGAAGCTAAGATGTTATTGGTTTCAGAATCACTCTCCCGTTCTCTTCTCGAATTTCCTTTATTCTCATTTGGCAGAGGTGTGGTGTAGATACACTCAGCCATTTTGAATTCATTTTCAGTAAGACAAAATGCCTTCCTGCCGTGCGTATATAATATTTATATACTCTTTAGATACAGAGAAGTATTAAGAAAAATGTTCTGCTTGATTAAAAGATATGAAATCAGGGGTCGATTTATCGATCCTGTGGAATATTTTGAGGGACAGGTTAGGTTACTTTCACCTCTTCGTTTTCAAGTAATGTTGCCGAATCATGTTGAATATATGTGGTTAAGACGGTGCTAGTTGGAGTATCATAATGTGATCTTGAGATCATTTCATTAGCCCTTATTGTCCAGCAATGGAAAACCCAGAAAAATAGATTCATCATACCACCTTAACTTTGTGTAACTTCGAGAATGAATATGCAGCAGAATTTAAGGAGATTCTTCGTATTAAAGTAATGTTTACTATATTTTACATTTCGCTGTCTTCATATTCGCCGTATGTTTTGAATCTGTGGGTCTTAGCAGCTCTACGAGCTCTGCTGCAGCTGGCCAAATTCATCAGTATTTCATTTGTTGTTTGTGTTAATATTTTCCTTCTTCTGTTTATTGTGATTTTTTATCCTTGGTCCTTATCTTCTGCAGTGCCACCCCTCTGTGGCTCCTTACATTTGTCTTCAGGAAAAAATCGGCCCTTAGGACTTCTAGCTAGTTTTCTCTCTTGTAGGTGTCGCGAGTAAGATTCTCTCTTCGCCCACCTTTCAAATTTCACCACTCCAACTTCCATACATTTTCATTAGCCTACGACACAGTCTCAGGCAGAACTTTATGATGATCCATCATACAGGGGGTAAAATAAGTAGCGTTGCTTTTTCCGCAAGAATCGGAATTCCTGTGGAAATAGCAGCGTTGCTTTTTTTACCCCCTGTATTTTCATTACGCGTTCAGCCTATGCATTTTTTTCTTTATTATTCTAGAACACGGCATAATTTCCTTAGCTTGCCATGTTATTTCCTCTGCTACTGCTCTTGTCCTTAGCCTCTTGTCCTTAGCTCTTGTCCTTAGTCCTCAGCCTCATGCACATATACCAGAGATGGGCGATTTCAAGGAATGACTCGATTAGACCAAATCGATTCGAATTGCATTGTGTGAATCGATTAACTCGAAAAATCGGATCCTCTAAATGGATCCAACTCGCATAATGTGAATCGATTCGAATCGGAAACGTAACTGAATCGGAATCGTATTTGAATTGGAACTGATTCGAATCGGATCTCAATAATCGATTAAAAATACTCGGAAATCGTATATTAAAATAATCGATTTCCGAGTGAATCGAATCGGAATCGCCCATCTCTAACGTATACCCCACGTGTGTTTCCGTGAAGGTCCCTGCTTAGCTGATTCAAATCGTAACCCTTGATAAAAGCTCAAATTAACAATATATACTCTGTTAGGAAAGTGCCATGATGTGCCATCTCATCGTAAACTCTAACTACCCGTATTCTTGATCGAGGAACAGAAGACGCGATATCGCGAAAGTAGAAAGAATGGCCGCCCGAGTTCTGTGTATGAGATATCTGGGAAAGTGTGGATGTCGGTGGTTGCATTTTTTGGACGTCCCAATCGTTCATTATCTCCCAAGCTCTTACGGCCAAGTTTAAATTCAGCTGCCCAAAATTTTACTGTGGTGATTGATGGTTCAGAGTCCCCATACACAGAATCCAACTCATCTGTGATTTGCATATGCGTATTGCCTTTCAAAAACAAATATTTAATAACAGCTTGATACTCAATTTTGTCCATTTTCACAAAAACACTCAAAACAACTCACTCTAATGACTGTTACATAACAACTGTGCATCCAAAATGGATGAAACTTTGGTGATTAACTGTCAACAGATGAACAACGAAATTCACTAGCATTTATTTACAAGTACTGCCATCTTCATGTTGATGTTGGAAACTTTTTAGACCACTCTCGTACTCATCAAAAAACTATCTTAACTTTTAGATTACCCTGCATTATCATCTTAACAAGATGTGTGTTACTTATTACACTGTAACCATCTCAAATGTAGAAACATGGCTATTACACAGAAGCAATTCTTTGCTGTAAATTTGTAGTCTGCTTTTCTCTCTAATGGACAAAGGTGTACCTTGAGCAGCTGTATGCCTTATAAATCTTATGCCTTGTAGACACACTCTGATGATTAAACATAATAATGATGTCATAATTATTTTTCATGATAATAAATCCATCATTGAATTACAGAATTAGGCAGGAATCCCTGAATACTTTGACTGAATCTTAACACCTATTGTCATGAATGATTCCCTAAAATGGATTAATGGGGACATATATTTTTCCAAAATCACCCCAATGCATGTAATCAGCAAATAATTTATTTCTACTGATCAGATTACTAATTTCATATGCTGCAAGTACTAATTGCATCTTTATTAATCTCTAAAACAGCATTTTAATCAAGGAACTAAGAACCACCAGAAAAGAAATAACTATGTAATTTTACCATTCATGAAATACTTGCTGTCATTGAAATAAATTAAAAGCTCTAAGTGCAGAATAACATATTACAATTGTGCTAGAAAGCCACAAGAAGAATAGCCTAAAGTAAAATTCATAGAGTTGTATTTCTTAGTTTGGAAGTATAGCCTCAATTTTGAATTAATTGGTACAAAAAAGCCAGATGTGTCTGGGATGAATGATTGGAAATAAGAAAATGTTTTATCAGGAGAATCCAAGGACACTCCTCTAATCTCTAATTCATGTAATCCTAACGTGAAATGTTTCATACGCATACAAGTTAATAATTGTATTGAAAGTGAACATTTTGATTCCATAATAAATCTCCCTCGTTGACGTGATTAATATTTTCATATGTCTGGTACATTTTCATATGACACTCCCTGTAGCATGCCCTCCTGGCAGCTTGCTATTTGTTATTCAAATTTAATTGCATTTTTTGTCATGTTATTTATTGTGAACATTTAATTAATCCAATTGAAATTCTCCTCAGGCCTCCTTGAGGGTTACAAGAAATTGTGCCTTGCCTCCTTGCGATTGGCCCCCTTGCTTCAGCAGCTGGAGACTGAGCATCTGCGCCGCTTTGGTCTTACGTGGGATGTCCTTAACAAGCATCTTTATCAGAGCTGTGTATATACCGACCCCTTAGTTCAAAATAATTTGCCAGCTTTTATTACCCAGGTAAGCTTATCGTTTAAATTATTGGCTAAAAAGTTGATGGTATATAGTTCAGTAATATGTAATGATTGACATGTCTTTCAGCTTCGTACTTTACTACCTGGTCAAGATCAGAAAGAGTATACAGAGTTAGTTCTACAATATTTGGCCTTTGATGATGAGATGACTCATATTGGAACATTATGGCGGGATGTTGAAACGCGCATATTGGAATATAAGTAAGTTTCTAATTAAAATTTTAAATTGAAGGAAGACTGTACATTATCTTTCTTTTAAACTTGATTTTTTACCACTAGGTTAACTCCCATTATCTAAATTTTGATTTACTATTGCTGAATTAATTTTTTCATAGCAATGAACAAGCTACACTTAAAGCCAAGCAGCGGATGCTTAGGGAGGACTGGGAATTGTTCAAGGCTCACAGAAAATTTTTTCATCAGCAATTATGGAAGAAGAACAATGGGTATGTTATTTAAGATGAATTACAGTTGAAATATTTCCACTGAGCTTCATCTAATAAAAACCCTCCATCCTGGCTATTCCTCACTTCAATGAAAGTTTGAAGTTTATTTTTTAAATGTTTGCTATGTTAACTCCTTACATGAAATTGTTGGGTCAATTATTTCCTTCTAAATCAGTAGAGAGAAATTTCTCACCAAAATAATGGGGTAATAACTGAAGGAGAAGTCTTACATTCTTATAACTGCCTTCCTTGGACCACTTTCTATGGGCCCTGGACTCTTTAACACCCTTCCCAAGAAACTGAAGAGTATCAGGGACATATCTTGCTTCAAGGAAAGAACCAAACATGTTCTGCTCAACAAGCTCTATTATAGTGTGAATGATTTGTCAACTGTGTGAATTATATTTCAACTTATTTTGTGCTTCACTTCATTTGTTTGCCTCCCATATATTATGACTTGTCCTATTTTATGTAGCAAGTAATTGCATTATGCTTTGGACTGCAAAAATGAAACATGCCCTTTTATTACTGTAAACTTTATTTGTTTATACTTTGTGTGGTTTTGATGTGGCAACAAAACAAAGTCATCTTATCCATTGATGTCACTTGGCAGAAGCCTTATATTTAAAAATATATCTTTGTTTTCAAATGTTAATAACAAATTAAGATAATTTTGAAAGTTGTGGAACCTGAAAAAAAACTTCAGTTGAAAGGATGGGCAGTGAATGTTGCTCACAAATAGTGGCTGATGTTAAAAAACATGATAACAGATTAGTACTTTGTGACATATCTTTTGTGTCTATAAACTTTAAGAATTAATTTTTTTTCATCATTTTTTGTAGAGAGTTGTGTGAGCTGGGTGACTCTAATATTCCGGGTTGTCCTGCTACTAGTCTGGGATCCCAACTATCCTGCCTTGACCTTGAAGAATCAGATGATCTTGCATTGAGTGTTGGAACAGGGGGTGCAGCTCCATTGTCTGAAGGAAGTGATCAGGGACTCTTTTGCCCTGGATGCAGTGTGCGAAGGTGCCCTTGTGTGGAATGTAGTGTGAGTCACATGTTATCTTGCTGCTTGGCCTCTCCCGTTGGACCCCCACCTAACACATCACAGCCACCTCACCTTCCGCAGAGCCCATCTTCTATTTTGGCTCCTTCAACACCCCAGAGGATAGTTCAGCAGGATAACATGTAAGTACTTTTCGAAATTCGAAAAAAGAAAAAATTTTAAAATCATTTGAAATTAGAAAAAGGTTGATTTTTAATGAATAGTACATAGCTATGGGCTTACATTGAATCATTCTACTACATAATAACTTAACCTTCACACTGGATGATAATAAAGTCTGGTCTTCAAATTTTCCCATTCATTCTGCTTCTACCTACATACAACCAGAGGTCTTCATTATGACTTGAATTTTTTGAAAAAACTCATTTAGTTTAGGTTACGATCAAGGACTTGAGATTCATATCTTTATTTTCTCTGAAATGAGATTGCAATTTATAACATTTTATTCCAAATGGTGATATGCATTAACCACATCCTCTCAGATTTATATAAGAGATGATACCTACAGCATGGTCGGTATATTTCCACATTCTCCTACTGTAATATATACTAATACCTCAGCTCCAGCACCTTAATTCTTTCATGACTGCTGTGTCCAGGAGAAAAACAGTCACTGCATTCTTCCCATCTAGTCCCAGCAAATGTTTTAAGGGTAGCAGACCCGGGATAACCCTTGCTGACTGCGTTGCCCATTTCCCTCCAAGGACCTTAGTTAAATTATGAGGTGAATTCAAGTTATAAGGCCTCTGATTTTTTTTCCAACTAATCATTCACCTTAAAAACAATGAAACTTGTGTTACTTCTCGACGTAATCTCCCTGCAGCCATACACATTTTTCGCAATGTTGACGCCATGATTCTATGGCCGCGGTGAAGGCTTCTTTAGGAGTCTGTTTTTACCACTGGAAAATCGCTGTGATGCTGTTGGTGTGCGAGGCCGAGATTGTTTTGGTTCGTTGTCTCATGATGTTCTGCCTTCTTTAAACTGTGGCACCCAAGAACACACTTTCAACACATCCATGACTCCATCACCACATGTCTCCTTCAACTGGAGATGAATTTCAATCGGTGTCACACCACGAATGATTACATGCTGGTCATGTAACGAAAATATTGCCAATTTTAAGTATCGAAAACAGTTCTCATTGTCGCGGCTGCCGCTAGAGGTTCTGTCTGTCGTACAGAGCTACCATCTCTGTCACGTATTGACAAAGTGTGCCCACTCATTTTAAAACAAACCTCTTTAATGCTTAAAAAACTTTAATGCACCTCGTACATAAAAGTAAAATTTAGTGTCCATAGGTCATCATAGATATAAAATAAATAGAGTATTATCTTAAATAGAAAAGAAGATAAAATACGTATGTATAAATTTAGGGAAACACAATTGTAAGCAGGTTAGACAAAGTATCAAGGATAAGTCTATGCTTACTGCAAGTTCAAACAATGCTTTCATTTAAGAAATCGTTCAATGAATAGTAACATTTCTGCCGTAGGTAACTTTTTAAATCTCTTTTAAAAAGTGTAATGGCGTGTAAATGATCTTTATTTTTGCATACAATTTGTTATAAATTATTGATGTTGCATATGAGGGCCCTTCTGGTATAATGACCCCCCTGCCACAACCCCTTTCGGCAGCTTCCAGGGTAATGCTTAGAAGTAGAAATGATAAACTATACTCTTTAACTGATGAATATCATGTTTCTTTCGGTGTCATATAGCTAGAATTGGTAGGGAACAGATGTGGATGTTTTTTTTTACAAAAATGGCACAATGTAGTGTATATATACAGGGTTAGGGAAGTATTTGTAGGGATTTGAAGTAAGGTTTGCTATGGGTTTGTGCTGACACCCTACTGATAACTTTTATTGCTTTTTTTCTGTAGAGAGAATGCTTTTGAGGAGTAGCTATCATTACCCCAGAATATGACTGCATAAGTTAAGTGAGAATTTATTTTTGCAAAGTATATTAATTTGAGAGTCTCAGCGGAGACAACATTCAATATCTTCCGTAAGATGATGCTTATAGTCATTTTCAATATTACTGTATCAATGTGTGTGGACCAATCTAGGTTTTCAGTTAGGCAAAGGCCAAGGAACTTAATATGTGAAGTGTGTGTTATTGCACTATTATTTACATAATTGAATTAGTGGACTGGAGGTTGGGGCAGCTTTTTTGGTGTGGAATTGTAGTTATGCTGTTTTTTCCATGTTAATGACAAAGAGTTATAGGAACACCAAGTGGACAAATCTTTTATGCAATTGTTAATACGGTTTGTTAATTCAGCTAAATTTTCTGACTTCCAAAAACATGAGGTGTCATCAGCATATTGAGTGGGTTTGCTGGCCGAGATATAGCCCGGTAGGTCATTCATATAAATAATGAAAAGTAAGGGACCAAGTATGGTTCCTTGGGGGACACCACATTCAATATTTAGTGCAGGTAATCTGCCCTGAATTATGATATTATTGAGGATTCGCGAGTATTTTACAGATTGTTGCCTACCAGACAGAAATGATGTAATCCAATATAGGGACTTACTATTGATTCTTATTTTTCTAAGCTTTCTAAATAGCATATTATGGTTGATACTATCAAAGGCCTTTGATGGGTCATAAAAGGTACCTAGTAGTATCATGTTGTCATTCAATTCATGACATAGGTTATTTAAGAATTCAAAGGAGGCCGACGTCGTTGACCCAGCTTTCCTGAAACCATGTTGGGCAGGTAGTAGTAAGTTGTAAGTTTCAAGAAAGTTCTAAAGTGGAATACTTTTTCAAAAATATTTGAGAAGACCGAGACTACTGAAATAGGTCTGTAATTATGCGAGTCCAATGGTGTACCTTTTTTAGGGACAGGAGTAACACAAGCAGACTTTAAAATAGCTTGGAAAATGACCTTCATATAGTGATGTATTGATTATATTAGCTAGGGGTAAGGCATTGTAATGAATACATTGTTTGATGACACAATTTGGAATTTCATCGGGTCCACAGGATAGGGAATTTTTGAATGACTTCAATTTTTATAATTTCAAGGCTGTTTGTGGGGTAAAGAAAGGGAATGAGGAGGAGAACTATATATAGGGAGTTGGGGCATGATGGGATAATTAGTAACAAGAGGTGAATTGCAAAATTGCTCATTAATTTTGCAATTCCATGGCATCCGAAGTGGTGTAGTTATGAAAAGAAATATGCTTGTGCTGAAGGTTCGGTGTAACTGAGGATGTGTTATATTTCATTATGCTCCAAGCAATTTTGGAAATATTGTTTGAGCCATAGTCAATTGAAATCATTTTTAAACCATAGTCATGAGAGTGTTAAAATATGACAGTTATTAAGTAGAACTCAAGTCATCCATGGTGGGGAATGGTCTTTTGATACTTGCTATGATAATTTTCATGAATGTCTGTCATAGCCTTGGCCAATAACCGTAGTAGTTTTCATTGTTTTCTATATCTAAAATAAAACTTTACTGTGGAATTCCCAAAGTGTACCTCTTTTCTTTCTCAGTGGATAAATTCCATCCTGTAACTCCTGAAATAGTTTCTTCCATTATTTTAATTCAGGATATGTCATATGTGTATTATAATTTTAGCTGCTTTTCTCATTTGATGATGAGCAATTCAACATTTTTCCATTTAATGGCTAAAACTGTTATTACAATTCGTTGTGGCTCACTTATCCACTATCATGGATGTATAATATTTTTAAAATTATTTATTTATTAAGTGGAAAAGTACTTATTTTTTTTGATTCCCTAGTATGAAATATTTTGTAATCTTATATGCGTTTCTGGTATAAACAAAGCATAGTTAAAACTCCATAATTTTGAACTCCCATAATTCGATTTTTTTTCCTTGCTCCCATCTGGCTGGCATATACAGTCAAACCTCTGTAATTTGAAGTGCTAAGGGGAAGAGAAAAAAATTAGAACCATGGAAACTTCAAATTAAAAAACCGAAGAAAGAAGTACATACATTTATGGTAGCCAGACAGGACCTACTATAGAAGTTCAAATGGAGGTTTGACTGTTTCTGCATGTATGTAATGCATGAATTCTAAGTTTACCCAATTCATATATTTTCCTCTTCCCCCAGGCACTTTAAATTTTGGAGGTTTGGCCATCCTATTGGATGGGAATATTATAATTGAATGAATATTCTCCTTAATGACTAATTTTATTTCCTCCGACCCAAGTATTGATTTTGAAATTTGGGGAGAAGTACATAGTATTATGACAACCCGTTGATACATTTTGGTTATTTTCTCTATTATGTTACTTGTATATATGTTTTTGTGTACCAGTGTACAGTTCATTCAATGATGCTGACTGTCATAAATTCAATTTGCTTCAGCATCAAATCTTGGTCCATCCAATGGTCCTGGAATTCTTCATGGGTCTCATCCAATCCAGACATGTGTTTACCTTATGTCCGGAGTGGTGGTTCAACTCGATGTGGAAGCTGGAACAGCTGCTACTGCAGAAGATCTCCTGGAAGCCGTCCTCAGCTTGGAATCACTGGGGTTGTCTGGTGCACTGCCCAACGCTAATCCTTCTGCTCCTGGGGCTGCAAGACCCGTGACGCAGACGCCAGTATTTGCACTTTGGATGTGCTCTGGCATACTAGGTATTTAATACTTGGGGATTTTTCCCGTTGGATGTGAATGAACACCACTTAATGAGAATCACAGCACATTTCAATATAGTTTTCATTACAGTTCTTTATACATTTCTTGAGACTCCTATTTTTTAAGGCCACCTTACACGGTGCATGATATAATGCGCATGTACGTGCATGATCTCGTTGGAAACTTTATCTCCCCAAAATGATGGGCTCATGCACGGGAAAAATAAAGCATGTTCTAATTTTCTCTCATCGTGCATGCATGATCAGCGCTCGTCAGCCATGTTTATTATGTGAAATTTGGAGATAGCGCTTTGAAGTTAAAAAAAATCTTATTACAATAAGTTAACACCTAGTACTCTGACAAGCATACAATCAGGAAGCATATTAAAGTAGATGGATTATAAAAATTTTTTTGTTCAATTATTTAATCAAGTCCTGGGAGACAAATTGTCTCAAATCTATAAGTAGAAAGTAGTATACTATTTAAGGGTTGGTATTCCAGTGATGTGCAAAAATTCGGCACAATTGGTAGCCTTATCAAAATGGCAGCTACAGACAGGCAGCAGTATACAATCTTTGCTACCATAGGCATGTGCATGATATCATGCGCCATGAAAGGAAAATTTCCATCGCCAGATTCTGTCATGCATGAATGATATCGTTTCCAATGAGATCATGTACGTGCATGCGAGTGATATCATGAATCATGTAAGGTGGCCTTTAGAGAAAATACCTTATAGTACCATAATTTATATTGGTGGATCACTTCTTAATGACTGCCATTTTGACAAAATTTCATATTGAATTTGTAATTGAATTTCATGAGCAACTACTTGTTGATATTTTGTAAAAATGTGTAGCCAATTTCGTCCATTGAACTGAATTACGACATTATCATGTGTCTGAAAATGTATTACAGTAGAAGTCCGCTATAACGAGAGCTGATAAATGACTAAAAATCTCTCGTTATAACTCACACTCGTTATAGCCGACGGTCATTTAAATTCACCTCTTTCGGCATTTATAACGGTACCAAAAGTGAGCGAAAATGAGCCATGAAGTAGTTGTATCACTGCATCCGCAAATGCATTGAAAATAGATCGTTTTATTTTTAAAAAATTAAAATATTGTCACCAAAACTCACGCACTCGTAACTAATGTACGTCACGCATCGGTAGTATCTTTGGCAA
>WURS02000013.1:11879225-11890127 GCA_011762765.2 Rhinocypha anisoptera | reverse complement strand
TGACAAAGAGTGCCCGCTCATTTTAAAACAAACAGCATGTTTCTATCTGTTTCCAGTCCGGAGAAAAAAAATTGGAGGCCTTACAACTTTAATGCACCATGTATTTACTGCAGAAATATGTCCAAATATGCACTCCATATTTACTTTCCTCGATAATTTCTGATTAATTTGTTACCAAACAGTACATATATACTTTGATTTATAATCTGCATTCTACCGAAACTCAGAGGCAGTTGAGGGAAATGACAAGGGTGGGTCAGAAGAGAATTCCCCAAATCTTGGCCAACGGAATGCATTCAACAAACTTGCCCGAGGGTGTTGAACCATCATAAATGGCACTGGAAATGGGGTCCCTATCCTGGAACAATAAGAAAGTGTGACCATTTGAACCTTTTTAGAAGGGTTGAGGCATAAAATTTGGAGAGTCTAGGTACGGTACAAAGGCGGTGGTCATACATACTATTTATTTTCTTTGCAGTTGCATGCCAAAACATAGATATACATATTCTGTAGCCTAGGGTCTAATGCAGTTCAAATTTTTGGAACCAGAATTATGGGCAAGAACTTGAGGTTTATGGAACTTTTTAAGGAACTATGTATGGGTTAAAAATCCATGTCTCCAAAATTTATTTATTTTTTTAAAGTCTACAATTAATATCATAAACTGTTTAGACAAGTTAGCCAACTAAAATGATTAATAATTAAAACAAGGGGTATCATGTGATCAATTTGAGACTTTGTTAATGTGTTTTGTTAATATAAAGCCTATCATATTCTTTGATAACTACCCCTATCCCTATTTATATATTTTTCACACCGTAAAATTACTGAAAAATCTAATAAGTCACTACACAGAATATTAGATTTTCAATACAATATTTTCAATTTCATTTGTGGAACACTAATAAGTTGATGAAAAACGAAAAACTCGGATGCAGTTTATTCTTTGTAATTAATAACATTATTGGGATTGTAATTAATTTGTTATTCCTATCCTATCCGGGAACGTTATTGTAATTAATAACGTTCCAGGATAGGGGCCCCATTTCCAGTGCCATTTATGATGGTTCAACACCCTCGGGCAAGTTTGACGAATGCAATCCATTGGCCAAGATTTGGGGAATTCTCTTCTGACCCACCCTTGTCATTTCCCTCAATTGCCTCTGAATTTCGGTAGAATACATTGAAACGTTAGTCACCTTCACAGAATGAAATAGAAGCTACAGTCATTCATTAAGAGACATGTTTTCTATTGATCAAAAGAAAATTTATAAACCAATAACCTTGATAGTATATGCTTAACTTATGCACAGTAAATTGTACCACTGTTGATATTTCATGTCACTTTGGTAAAAATTATAAAATATATTTTTTCTTTTATGAGAGCAACATTTAAATAAGGAATGAGTTTTGTTCAGTACATATTCTTCAATAAGCATTAGAAAATAAAGATCATCAATACATAATAGTTTTTAGTTTCAAGATATCAGATAAAAAATACAAAAAATGTAGGGTTCTCAAGCAGAGGAAACTAGATTTGAGAGATGCAGAAAAATCATTTTTTTACTGTAACAGAAGGGGGATCAAGCTATATAGAAATATTTATGTGCTTATTGAACAAAACTACTCTTCCTGCATAGGCATTAATGAACATCAGTTATCAGAATGTTAAAAAAACAACACAAATTTAATTTAGTCACTGATTTAAGGAAGTTTAAATGTTTCACACACATTTCATTAGTGCATTAGAGTGTTATTTTGGAAAAATACTAATTTTTCAAGTTAATCATTTGATTTTTTGATTAACTTGGAAAATTTTTAAATTATTATTTAATTTTAATGATTATCAATGGTTAGATTTTGGTGCAGTGGTATAAAGTGTGCACTCATTTATTTGAAACACTAGATAAAGCATCCTGATTTTTAATATGGAGGTCGAGAAATCATCAGAGTGAGATCTTTAAATATTTAAGTACAATAAGAAAGTAAAAGAGCTAAAAAAAATTTCATATCCAAAACTGTTTTTACAGGTTGACTTATATGGGATTTAAAAAATTGTCAACTAAGTAATTGGAAAGCCTATAGTCTTACAGTGTTTCAGTTTAAAAGATAAATAATTCACTTTTTTGCCATTGTGTTTGATGCAATGGTAATAGGATTTTTTCATAAAATCTTTTATATTAAAGTTTTGGGACCAAGAAATGGCCATTTCTCATTTTTCCTTGTAGGGTAACACATTCTGTGCCAGAATTGGGGCTGCCCACTCAGCAACACCCTTGGCAGAGATCAGCGGGGGAGGGTAGTGAGGAGAATTCTTCTTTGACAACAATGGAGGATAGGATCTCTGTTGGGCCCCCATTGGATGTGCCTACTGAAGTGCTGGATCGGCCTGCGTCTCCCACAGAAGAATCTCCTAGTCCTGGTAGTGAAGATGGTGATGATTCTGGCTCTTTGGATGAGGGTGGAAGCTCATCCACACCCCCTCCATCTCCAGCCACGCCTCCCTCTCCCCCTCCCCAGCAGCAGAGCTGTGAGTGCCATGTCTGCACCGCACCACTAATGTCTCCAGTGAGTGTTATAATTTCCATTGATTTGTAGGATTGGTTAAGATATACAGAAGGGATCTGCTAATTTTTTTTGTTTTATTTTATGGGAATCACGGAAGAGTTAGGTTGTATATTTTTCATTATGATAAAAACTTGAGGAAAACATTCATTATCTGAGAAACTTAAAAAAAAATCAGAATGATGTGGTGAAGGTCTATTGATTTATCCAATTGATGAGATGAAATAGGTATTACTGGATGCTAAGAGTAGAAGTGCTCTTAAATCTGTTACGCATGCTTTTTGAATTGCTGTATTCATGAATCTAAGATGATGTTGTTTTCCATTCTGGACTTCCAAAGAAAAAGGGTTTTGCCTGAAAATGTAAGTAAAATTCTTGATTTCAATGGATCGGATAATTTAGGTACATAATATCAATTATCACTTTACAAAGCAAAAGACTGTCCGAGCTAGTTTTAACTTTAGGTATGAGCACACAAAGTTGATAAACTTAATTCTTAAGTATTTAATTACTGTCATTGGTTATTATGGAAACAAATTTTATTTCCTTTGTGGAGTTCCAAAAGAAAGGGAATTATTTAGAATCGGTTTCATCTTAGATTCATGAAAATACGCTAATTATTCTTGCCTAAAATATTATTTACAATGTACTATAATTTTAGATATGTCAACCTCAAGTACCTTAAGATCTTGGGATATATAAAGTGGTTTAAAAATAAGTGCTTCATCTCACAGTGTTTTTCGGTATTAGCATAAGTACTATTATCAAATGTGCAGTCCCTTTAGGGTTAGAGGAAAAATGTAAATAGAAGGAAATTAAATATGTACATACAAAACTGATTGTCTTTTAAAAATTGAAGTGCATTGAAATTCTCTAATATCAGAATAATTTGGATCTTATAAATTGCGGTTTTTGAGTCATTGAATTGCTGGAGGTAGTCTTTTACTATGGACTCAAATGTTCTTCATCGTTTGATTGCATTTTGTTTTTGATACCTGTTGTTTCATACACTTCCAGAGACTCACTATCCTGAAATATTTCGTATTATAGGCTCTAAGCTTTTTAATGTTGTCAGTGGTTATTCAACACTTCCATTATATAGGTTGAGCTGATGGACAACTATGGCTGTCAAGGATGTGGAGTTCAGCAGGGATCTTCCCCTCTTACGTCTTCTTCACCTAGTGGCTCTTCAACATCCTCTTATGCTTCTGCATCATCTATCCCACCCCCTGCTCCTGTAGTCTCCTCTTCTGTCTCTCCTTCCCCATCTGCTGTTGGGGGTATTAATCTAAATCTCCATGGAGGAGGATTTCATCTCTATCCTCATATCCATGGTCCAGGAATAGGTAAGTCGAAAATTTATTCAAGTTCAAATGTTAGACTATATCCAAGGGAATGTAATAATGTTTTACCTTTTTTTGAGTAAACACTTTTGTGCTGTCTTTGGATATCCATGTCTACCTGCTAACCCAAAGGTTGTAGGTTTGAGGCCTGCTCGGACATGGGTGTTTTCAAAATTTTAATTTTGAAAATGCTCAAATGTATGGGAGTACTGAATGGTCCTCTCTTACATTGTCTATCTGTATTATTATAAGGTTGTCCGAAAGAATTAATGACACAATGATGACTTTTTGTGTTACCAGAATGACTATGATGGTTTGGATCGATAGGACTGATGTGTCATAATAAAAAAATTATACTTGTTCATTTAATTTTGCTGAAGGTATGTTCCTAAGAGCCTATTATTGTCATTCTTTAAGGGAGAGACACAAGCTGCCTATATCCCCATCTTTACAACATCCATCCATCATTGCTCACCCAGCTTGGGACCAAGAATCCCCAGATAGGTGGCCATCCTTCAGACCAATCACACCAGGTATGTTTTATTTAATATTGATGAGGAATCTTTTTTGATGGTTGCTTCCTTCTGCACAGTGAACTAATCTGTAATTAAACCTTTTGACTGATTCAAACAAATATATACATTTAAGCATATCATTGCCTTCAGCACAACAGGTTCATAAATGCATTTATGCTTTGTCATGATCAGCACGCAGAGAGTATTCCCTACTTTGCAAATTTGAGTATTTTCCCTCTAGCCTTGAATAAATATTAATTTATGGACTTCAGAATCTCTTTGTATCATCTACTGAGCATGTTTAAAAATTTCTTCTTTTTTGAAATGCAGCTTTAAGGGTCAGCAGTGCATGTTTGCTTAACAGAAAAATTAGATTTTATTAATTTCTCATTCCTTATATATGACTTGCTTTGTTTTGACATGATATAGCTTGCTTATGTTTTTTTTCTAGAATTTTCATATTAAAAGGGAAAAGTCTTGGAAATTAATACCTGATATTTTGTTAAAAGTGATAGTGAGATTTTCTCTGAAGAAGATTAATTTTCTGAAATACTTCATTGTTTATCACTGCTAGAATTAGCTATTTTTTTAATTTCAAAAAATTCATTTTATCAGGGAAGAAACACTTTCACACTTCACCCACTTCGAATTCATAATGTTTAAAAGCATAGTAATAGTATTTTTCTTAGTGTCCATGCAATTTTATGATGCTTATTTAATAGTAATAACTGATGCAATAGTAAGCCTAAACACATATTACAAAATTATTTTATATTAGAGAAAAATTATATTGCCTATCCATAGAAGGAATCTATACCATGCATAATTTATTAACATTGTGGGAAGAGGAAATTATTTGTAACACTTCAATCTCTCAATCATGCCAGTAGATTGTTAAAGATTATACTTAATTTGAAACCATAATCAAGAGGGTACCTCCTCTTTTTGGTTTACTTCTCATGCAGTGAAACATTTTTTCCTGTATTGGTTCCATCCAATTGGATTTTCGATAATCCATTTCTTTCCAGTCAAAGGCCATTCATTGCCATTTGATCATATTATTTTATAATTGAAGCACTTCATTTTAGTCTATTCTTAGTGTCTCATTTGACTTGTCTTGAATTTTCAGCCGTCCACAGGAGGAAGTCACAAGCATCCCCTATCACTCCAAATGCCATTGGGAGCTCCGCACCAAACTCATTCAACAGCTCCTCTGCTCCTGCCCACTGTGACTACCAGAGGAATTCTCTCTGCTCCCCCTCAGGCTGTGTCTTTCCCCACCCTTGCACCTGGAATGGAAACATTGCCTCAAATTGTTACTGAATTCCATGCAACTAACCCCCCCTTCCCATCGACCCCCATATCTCAGTCCTCCCCCACAACAGCTATGCTTATTCCCAAGACTTCATCAAATTCTCCTCCTCCTCTCTTGCCTATATCCCAGTCCCCTCCTCTTGTCATATCTTCCTGCAATCAAGGAATTCCCATTGGTACTTCTGGTCACTCATCTGCTGCAACTCAAACTAGCCCTAAAATCCGTAGGCTTTATTCCCCTAGAGAAGGGCCGTGGTTTCCAAATCCATCGATACCCCAGTTCCAGCCTCCCGCTCCCTCCACTCCTCCCGAGTCGATGTCCCCTGTTTTGCCACCCCAAACCCCCAAGTCCCATGCCCTCCCCAGCACCACATCACCTGCCAACGCTGCTCCTGGAACCAGGTGCCCTCTGCCTTCCTCACCACTGTCTCATTCTCAGCCTCAAAACACTCAGATGCGGCATTCTACTACTCAGACTGGGAACCGTGTTTGTGAGTACTAAAGTATCCTTTTTCATGTGCCAAACGACTGCAGTAAATACCAGATTACTCCATGAGATCTTTTGAATATATTCATTATTTTAAGATTTGATTTGGTTTTTTCAGCCCTTTACACATAATGATCAGTGGTACCATGATGTACACTCATTACCATATTGACCATTATGGTTCAGATCGATAGGACTGAAGTGCCATACCTGTAAAGGGTTGTACAAAAATCGATCATTCTTGAAATCAAATTGCAAGATGTCTCATGGGAACCCTGTAATGAGAACTTATGTGGACATGAAATAAAATCGTATATTAATGGTTTTGTGGAATCTGGTAATGTTTGTTATCAGTGACATGAATTTTGCAATTGTTTTCTGAAAAATAACATTTTTCATATTGGTACTTCATAATTTCCTTAAAAATTGTGGTCTTTCTTTTGTTGTTGGTATTTTTTTTTGGATTTCCAGTTTAACCATTCTATTTTTGCACTATGGTTGTTTTTTAAACAAGTTTTTTTTAAATATTGAGTGTAAAACTTATATTTTTAAAACTTTTAATTAATTATTCCATGAGTCTGCATTAAACCCTAAAAGGTTGAAAGCTGAGTCAGACAGCCAATTTGCTTGGATCATTTTGACCCATCCAACTGTCTCAAAAATATTATTTTGTTTGGTAGCTTAATTTTTACATCTAATGCATAATATTTTTGTCATTAAAGCTGGTGTTCTGAGGTCAATGCATCATGTATGTAGTCATGAAAATGGAGCTCCGGGTGGGAACAGTAATGGTAGTTCTAACCAAGCTTCATCAGTTCCTCCCCCTAACGCAAGCACTCCTCATCCACCTACGACAAATCCATCAAATATGAGGCATCAGAATATTCATGCCAAGGCATCATCAGGGTCATCTGGCCATGCTTGTTATCGAGGAGGAAAGATTGGTGGTCCAGAGCCAATAAAACGTGTTCCTGGAGGAGAATGTGAGTGTGCTTCTTTTTTTAATCGTCTATTGTATTATTTTCCAATTGTCAAGTATTCCTCCATTGCCTGATACAATTTATGTTTCTCTGTTTGTCACTCCTTGTATCCCACCAAGTAATTGCCACCAATTAACTGTGGACATTTTTCAGTTTCTCAGTGATCACAAATGCTTTCTTTGATGAAACTTCTGAATTTAAGCCATGAATTGACTAAAGTGTGTGAAGATGTTCCCTATATTAATGTTGGTAATATATATATATGTGGGGGAGCTGAATGTTAGAACAGACAATTTTGTTAACAATCAAGTGAAACAATGTAAAATCCATCTTCAGACTGAGCCCACTAAAGTGTTTATAAGTGGATGAACATTATGGCTAACCTTTGTAGTCTACTGATGCTTTTTTACATTAATTTATTCTTGGGTACCCAAAAAAGTTATTGTTTTTCAGTGATATTAAAAAAAGAAAACGTTTTGGAATTATTATCCCAAGTACTCTTTGCTTGACTTTTTATTTTATCTTTCCTATGTTTTAGTTTAACTTGAGTTTTATAAAACTTTTGAGACTCGCCGTGTAAAGGTTGATACACAGAAAGCTCCCTATCCTTTTATTTTGTTTTGGATTGTGATTTTGGTGAATGGTTACCCCTTTCTTTATTTAGCACACTGCTTTGATGTTTGGTTCAGTGATGTAAAAAACAACCCATATATGTATACTGTGATGGTTTGATCGATAGGACTGATGAACCAAATATCAAAATGATGTCTTTTTATAGAGAAGAATATTTCTCACTATTATGAAATCTTCTTATATTACAAATATGGATTAAATTATTCTTTTTTTTAATTTGTTGCATGTGTAATGGTATATATATTATGATAATCTTTTTGTCAGGCCCTGAGAGAGTTGGAGAAACCTTAATAGACTTGGAAGATTCATCCAGCCAAGATGATTCTTGCTCTGAAAGATCAAGTTCTACAACAACATCTACTCAGAGAGATTCAAGGCATTGTGATTGTTGTTATTGCGAAGTTTTTGGTCATGGTGTGGTAAGTTATACTTTTTTCTTATAAATTGATAATTTTTTATGTCCTTTGAAGCCAATATTTAGTGATACTCAATGTTTAAAATTTTGTGGAGGTGGCAAAAATAGAAAAATTGAAGAAGAAATTAACTGAGGAATTGCATTTTAGTTTTATATTCAGCAACTTACCTATCTAAAGGCCGGTATTATGACTCATTGTTAATGGTCTAAGTTTGCTAACTATGAGTTAAGGTAACTGTTGGAGTTACAAGAGCATATTGTGACTATAAATTAACTATTGGTTATGTATCTATGAGTTTTCTAAATTTTAACAGAAGGTTGCTAGTACTAAACGAATCGATTGTAATTTGTTTACAATTTCTGCCGCCAACATTCGGTTGTTTACTTTCCTCATTCTTGATGATTTCAAATGCATTTGCACATTGAAAAGTTATGACAATGGTGAAAAGAGCAAGATGCTCAAACTTTACTGCAGTAAATTTTATGATCCTTGTTGAACTAATTTCGAAGCATAAAAATGTCATAGAAAAAAAACTGATGTGATAATTTGGAAAGACAAAGTAAGTGCCTTCATAAACTTAAGTGGTATTCACCCATAGATAATTAGGTACCATTAATGTACCTGGAGAAACGGACATGGAATAATGTAGCAGAAGACTATTCAGCGCTAACGGGAGAATAGAAGCCAATCGGTAACCTCAGCCGATAGGCCTACACATAGCTTAGTACGCAGATATAACTAATTACTGTGCCGTAATTACAGTAAACATAAGCTTTAACAAGTTTTGTGCTACTGACAATAAACGGTTTAACATACCTTTATGGCAATCAACATTATGAACAAATTACATTCGTAATAATAATCCTGCAATAGTTAGATTGAATGAAATAATTACAGTGAAGATATCTATCACTAAATTAATTTTTAACAACACATGTAGCATAAATGATAATTTAAATACAATAACCACTTTCAACACTAAACGTAAGCACACTGTGTTGACAAGCACTAGCACGAAACAGGTATTTCCAATCCCTTGTACACACACACAGCCGTCTTAATATTAAATAATTACTATATACTTTGTAATATATAATAATGTAATGTAATAATTATCCTAATTTCTCCAGAAATACTTAATAATTTTGTTACCACATAAGTCGCCAAACACGTATGCCTCGGCAAAGTTCCGCGGTTACGATTCGCCTCGAATTGTAAACGGAAAATTGAGAGCAAATGGATACCGGTAAAATTTTCCCACGCATTTTTGAATTTCTCTAATATTCATTTAAACGGAACTTGAGGAAAGAAGAGAAAATAATGGGTTATATAGCCTAAGGGATTGCAAAAGGATTGATAATGTGTCGACTCGTTAATACGTCAGGCAAATATAACAACGAGTACCACTAATTCAATCAACTTCATATCTTCAAAAGTTCCTCTTTTATAAGCAGAAATGAAATAGTAGTAGATTACAAGTTAATGTGGTCATACACAGAGATTTATATTATTTTATAAACTCGTTGTAAATGTTTAAAAGTGGAATATTGCCATATTGTTTTACTAACCTTAAGGTTAACTCATTATTAGAGGTTTCATCCAGCAGTTAAATAAACAAAGAGTTTAACTCTAACTATGGTACTAACAGGGAGTCATAATACACTTTTTCTGCCTATCTGGTAGTTAAAGCTTAACATGGACTTCAACAGAGGGTAATAACACCGACCCTAATTCTTCTATTGAACGATTAATGTAGTAAGAAAATCTGCCAGTCTACTTAGAAATATTGACATCCTTAGACATTTACTGCTTGCCTGAGGTTCCTTGCATATGTCAATATTCAAGGCATATTAACCATAACAGTACGAATAATATTATGAGGTGCCAATTTCTTTCTAGGTCACCCCCACTGAATTTTAATTATGCATTATTCAGTTTTATTTCCATTTTAACAAAATATGGAACTGAAGATTGAAAAGATTGGTGGTGATATAGAACTTTGTACAGTAGAAGTCCACTATAGCGAGTATGGCTTATAACGAGAGTGTTGCTATAGCAAGTGATCGTTTTGTGTTGGTTGGTCCATGTGTTAAAACATAGGGAATTCCGCCGGTTATTACGAGTGATCACATCTGCACTATCGCTATAGCGAGTAAATTTTGCTGTGGTTGCTGTTCGGGTTGCATAACTCGCAGGATTTCACCACTCCTTACATTGTCATGACTAGCGAATCTACATTGTAAGGAAGGCTTTACGAGAGACTTTCCTTTCTTCTCCATACTAACTGTAGCAATTGCAAAGAGTCTCTGAAAAACCTGGTAATTACTACTGAAACAACTTGAGCAGGAAATGACAGACGAGCACTGATTCTAAGATATGTTGTTGAGTCATTCCTCAGGAAAGTCTGTGGCATACAACCACAAAGTCTCCTCTCGTAAAATCACCACAATTTCTTTGTTGTTCACATTTTGTAATCCAGTGGATCAGTGGATTTCTTTTTTCAAAGGGTCAACTATTTAGTTCGTTTGCATGGCTAAATGGTAATTAAATCCATGTAATGTTTTTGTAGCACTTTTTTGTACATTACATGATCGCATATTATTGTGGCTTGTCTTTATTTTCCTGTTTCTGAAGAAAATTCTCCCACTG
>WURS02000013.1:11853604-11874192 GCA_011762765.2 Rhinocypha anisoptera | reverse complement strand
GAGGTCAAACTAATTGGCATGTAGTTTTCAACCATGTTTCTATTGCCACTTTTATGTATCGGAACTATGATTGCCCTATTCCAATCGCCAGGTAAACTCTTATTATTAAGGGTTACATTGAAAATAACCCTTAGGTAAGGAACTACCCCATCAGGGACTAGCTTTAGCAGCTCGCCAACAATGTTGCCAGGCCCTGTGGATTTACGTTTTCCTAGTTTTTTGAGTTTGTGGTAAATCTCCTTGTTATTGAATGTAAAAAGTTCCCCCATTAAAATTTTGTGTATGTTTTGATGGGTTGACCGGGTTATCTACAATTCTATCAACTCTCTGATTGCTAGTTTCGTTGTGATAGATGCTAGAAAACCAGCCATTAAACTCGTTTGCTATTTCCTCCTTGTCGTTAATAACCGAACCGTTGCTTTTCTTAATCTCCCTTATACTTTTATGGTTATCCTTGCAGGACCTTATGTGCTTGTAAAATTCATTTACATATTACCTCAAGATATTTTTTATGAAATTGTCATATGCCATTAATTTTTCTTTTACTAATGATTTACGGTAATCTTTGTAGAGTCGATGATCCGATTCCGAATTGTGTCTATTTTTGTAGACTTTTCTTATCTTCTTTTTTAATATTTTAACCCTCTTATTGCAGTATACTGGGTTCGAATTTTCATTTAGAATTTTATGTGGGATGAATTTACCCATACCTTCAAAAACTATCTCCTTAAACCCTCTCCATATATCTTCCACACTCGAGCCTTTTCCTGCCCATACTGAAAATCTTTCCCTTAAAGCTCTCTAACCCCTCTTTGTCTCCCTTACTGTACTGCCAAACAATGTTTCTCGTTCTCTAGAGCAAGTGAATTTTCGTATTCCCAGTTCCACTTCCAGAGAAACAGCGTTATGACCACTGATTCCTGGGATTGTTTCTACGTTTCCGCATATATCTGGAGGCCTAAGCAATGCTACTTCTAACAGATTATTTAGCCTTGTGGGCTCTTTAACGGCTTGGTGAAACCCGCCATCGCAAATAACAGTGTTTGCAAATTCTTGCGCCTTGCCCCTCCCGATGTTTCGCCTTCCCGTTGAACCCGGGGGAGATTTAAGTCTCCTGCAATTACAATGTTATCTTTTATATCCAATGACAAAGTATATAAATGTCTAACAGGGTCAACTCATTGCCTGACTTTCTATATATAGCAACGATAGTGAGACAATGCCTACTATCCAGATCGCTGACTTTCACACACATCATTTCACTATTTTCACTAACTCATTGGAGGGAACTTAAAAGGTTTTCCCGTACACATATAAATACTCCTTCTTTTCTGGAGCTTCAGTCCCTTCCATAGACAGAAAATTGGGTAGGGAATATTTCATTTGAGTAAATGTCAGAGTGAAGCCAAGATTCTGTGCCTACCACTACGTCTGGCTTACATGCATCAACCAGTGTAGAAAATTCCTCCCTTTTATTTAATAAGCTGTGACAATTTACCAGAAGGACACACAGAACCATGCCTTGCTTTTTTCTTGTTGACTCTCGCATTTTATCTTCTTTCCCATTGGTCCTGCTCTGAGTTGATCCTGCCAACGTTGTTTCCACACTGATAGCCCTCGAGAGAGAGGCCCTTTGTCGTGTTCCACTCCTCCGATCGCCAGAGGATCAACTCCAGACACTGCCGTGGTCACTTTACACATTGTACCATTGTACGTGTTTCATTGACAGTAGTGTGTCCCTGAGGGATCGTCACTTGCATTTCTGAGACAAGATTTACATCACCTGGGCTCCCCCTTAGTTTCCCGAACTGTAAAATTTCACCACACCATTAATCATCCTCTGTAAGCACTGGACACCTCTCCTGCTGAGATGGACACCGTCGCGAGCCAATCCTTCCCACTTCACCCAATAATTTGGGTCAACAAAGTAAAGACCTTGCTTTTCGCATACCCACTCTATTCCCTCATTGACATAATCCACAGGTCTAATCGGGACATCCCTTCTTCTCAAGATTCCACTTAGGATAATTTTCGCTCCTATAAATTTTCTTTTCGCCACCGTGAACATGTCCCAGATCCACCCCACCACATAGTCACTCGTCCTTGCTCTCATAATGTCGTTGGTTCCCACGCGTATGAAGACCACCTCTTCCTTTCTCTCTCCTTCCATTCTTTCTATTCTCCTGTCTAGTTCTTCTACTCTAATTCCCTGATGACATTCCACAAACATCCCCTCTTGGTATTTATCTACCGAGCTACTCACATGCCTCAATAATGAATCCCCCATAGCTCTCACTCGGGTGGGGTGCCTGGTATCCGGTCCTCTCCTGCTGGGCTGTTGTTCTCCGTTTTCCGTTGTTCGTATTGCCCTCAACTCTGGTCGGTGCACTTGGGCTGGGTTACTGCGGCGATCCCCTTTCCCCCTCCCACTCCCTCTTGTCCTTTCATTTCCCTGACCACAGTTGGAATTTCCACTGGCTGCTCACACCTCTTCTCCGTTTCCTTCCTCGTTCATCGCCCGTTCGCTAGAGCCTACGTCTTGGGAGGATCTGCTCGCCAACCTTGCCACTCCGATCACCAGCGACATACACGGTCCGTTGGTAGTGATCCGTTCCGCTAAATTTGCCAACAGATGAAGAAACGTCTGCCTTCAGTTTAACATTCTCCCTACGTAGCTCTTGCACCTCAGCCGTCAGCTTGGTTATCTCCTGCCTTAGCTCTGCCAGGAGATCCTCCTTCTCTTTAGAGCAGTATTTCTCCCTCTCAAACTTGCACTGACCGCAATGCCATCCCTCCTTCACACACTCGTTTATCTCGTACCCCAAGCAGTGAAAATGATACCATGCACTGCATTTGCTGCTGCATTGAACCCCGTTTTTCAGCTTTTTACGGCAAACCGAACACTTCACCGTCAGGGCGTCCCCTCCCCTTCTCTCACCCTTCGCAGTCATGGTTGGAGAGCGCTCACTTTTGGGAGACCCAACCCGGCATGTCCTTTCTCTACGACTGCCTGACGCTGAATATATATATATAATAAAGGATTTGATGCTTTCCTGGCGTATACTTTTGATGAGTTCTTCTCAGGATTTCCACCGGGTTAATTGTTCTGCCACCGATGTTTCAACGGCTGACTCTGCCATCGTCTTCGGGGGGATGATGCTGGGACATGATTTTCTGCTGACTTATATACTTCAGCCGTTGAAACGTTGGTGGCAGAACAATTAACCCGGTGGAAAACCCGAGAAGAATTAAAAAACAAAAATATATATATATAAGTTTACGCTATATAATTAAGTTTAAAGATTGTCGGTTTTCAATATCACAGGTACTTATTTGTGACGATTAAAATTCTAGCTTGAAGAAAAAATGAAAAAGGAGCAGGAAGAAGCTGAAAGGCAGAGACTGGAAGAGATCGCCAACAAGACACCAGAAGTGACGATCACAGTAGTTAATGCTCCTGGATCTACACCTGTGATTCCTCCGGTGAAAGCTGCTGCTCCTCCTAAAGGGGGTGTGACTATCAGCAAAAAAGACAATGGTTCCAAAGTTAATATAGCTGGTGGAAATGAGGCAGTGAATGGAAATGTAGGTGAGGAGAGGCCTGTCCCCCAAATGGTTACCATCAAGAGAGTTATTGAATCCAATGGTGCAGAGCCTACAGTTACTATTACCCTCAAGGGGGAAACACCCGACAAAGATAAAGTGCTCTTTACTCTTGTTAATGGCCAAGGTAGGTGGTACTTTCACTTGATATTAGATGTTTATGTGAATATTTATATTGTTAATATTAATTACCTACTTGGTTAATAGCTATATTCATTGGAATAAATCAGGTTAAGCAAGGTTACTTATCAAAATCATGTGTTTATCATTTCCACCCTTGAGGATCATGGACATTTTGTCCTAATTGTCACACTTTTAATACCTGACTTTACAAGGTGCATTCAAGTTATAAGGCCTCCAATTTTTTTTCTAACTAATTATTCACCTTAAAAACAATTAAACTTGTGTTACTTTTCAATGTATTCTCCCTGCAGCCGTACACGTTTTTCATAACGCCGACTCCATGAGTCTATGGCCGCGGTGAAGGCTCCTTTAGGAGTCTGTTTTGACCACTGGAAAATCACTGATGCTGTCGGTGTGCGAGGCCAAGATTGTTTTGGTTCGTTGTCACATGATGTTCTACCTTCTTTAAACTGTGGCACCCAAGAACACACTTTCGACACATCCATGACTCCATCACCACATGTCTCCTTCAACTGGTGATTAATTTCAATCGGTGTCACACCATGAATGATTACATGCTGGTCATGTAATAAAAACATGGCCATTTTAAGTATCGAAAACAGTTCTCATTCTCGCGGCTGCCGCTAGAGATTCTGTCTGTCGTGCAGTGCTGCCATCTCTGTCACACATTGACAAAGAGTTCCCGCTCATTTTAAAACAAACCGCATGTTACTGCCTGTTTCCAGTCCAGAGAAAAAAAATTGGAGGCCTCACCACAACTTCCTTAAGATTAACTTCCGATTCCTTAAGCAATATGGAATTATTATTTGACCTCATTATGAAATCCAACTATGTATTCGCTCCAAGTGGATTAATTATCGTCAAGGAATGACATTGTATGGATCATCTACAATGTAATGGAGGAACCCATTATCGAACAAAATTGGAGCACCTATCGTGACACCAATGTCAGTTTGTTATAATGTTATAAAAAATATAATTTGCAGGTCAGCATGTGTTGCCCCTGTAGGTTAGGCTTCCAAATAGTTTGCTGCAGATTGTCGCTGGTGTCGATCTTGTTACATACTAATCCTCCGTAAAAGAGGTCACATCACAAATTGTAAAAAAACAAATAGGTGGTATACCTTTCAGGATAATAAAAATGAATCCACATATTGTCCGCTATTCTCATATTTCCCTGAGAAATGAAATTGTATGAATTTTTTCACAAATTATGTCTAAATTAATAAAAAAAATGTTTAGTATATTCATGTCAGCCATTTTGAAAAACGAACTTTACCCTATAAAGATTACTGTCACATTTCCTTCAAAGAGGCATTTGCTCCGACATCTTTTACTTCAAAGAGAGAAGGCTCCCTTCACCGAAACAAGTAGGATTCGTAAGACGAAGTCATCCTTCGACGACTCTTGATACGAGAAAGGCACGATCACCATAGGAAAGGAAAAAAGGAGCCCTCAGAGTTGTGACTCTCAGTATCTGCGGCCCTTATCTTTCGTTTCTTCTCTTTCACCCCTCCTCGACCTCTCATGCTCCCTCGGACTCCTTTCGAAGTGTAGTAATGCAGTGGAAGTTCTGTACCCTCAACCCAGTTAAATAGCTAATGCGAAGTATCCATTGTATATATTTTAGTTCTCATGTTCTTGGGCACAGTATGTGTGTCAAAGCTTCCCGATTTATAATGCATCGTCGTGCATAGCCGAATGAATGCCATTATTTATGTGACAGACTTCATAATAAAGTACTTTTTGCTCCTGTGGGGACTTAAGGTTTGTTAGTTCGTAATGTCGTTTCTTTATCATTCATTTAGATAATCCTTTCGTCTGGACCAACCAATTGGTTCATAAGAATGAAAATTTTGTATAAAAATTGTTTGTAATAAGGAGAGTCTACTGTATTATTTTTCATTATTAGTTTCTAAGTGAATCGGTACTTTGTTTCTTCATCTGCATTATTCAATTTATGTTTAAGGATGTTCCATATACACTGATTTATGGTTTTTTGACACTTATTGAAATAACTTCATTTTTTATTATTTGCTGAAGGTAGTTATTTAATATAATGCAAGTAGCAATGACTAGTATTATGTGTTCCATCAAAGGAAATTATCATTTTCTTTCTGTAAAATGAGAACTGTTCTTTATTTTACAGTTTGCCAAGCTCAAGATGTTGCTGATGAGACTTCAACTAATACCTCTGGAAGAGCCAATACTGGAAATTCTAACAATAAAAGTGCTAATAACAATAAAAGTTCCAATTCCAATCAAAAGAATCAAAATAATAATACCAGTTGCTCTGTTCCTGGCAATGGCAAGAAGAAGAAGGGTAAATCTGGTGCAAACAACAATAGCAACAACAATAATAACAATAGTAGCAACAGTAACAACAACAATAGTAATAATAATAATGTTCCTCAAACTCCACAACCAACACCTGCAGCTGGTAACAGCAATCAGGCCCCCGCTTCCAATCAATCTTCCATTTCTGCAAAAACTAGCAATCCCCGTGCAACGCAACCCACCAATCAGAAGCGAAATTCTGCTCCAGTTGCACTGGTTAATGGCCAACCACGTCCAAGTGAAATCCAAGCTCAAATTTCTCCAAATGTTGGGATCACTCAGGGTCAGAATCCCTCCGTTCAGGTAAACAATGCCATCAATGCTTCCAGAGGTATTCCTATTCCCAGAGCTGTCGCTGGTATTGGATCAGTTCCTGTCGTCATGCATGGCCCTTCTCTGATGCCAGAAACAGTGGCCCAGAGGGGAAGCAAGCAGCCTTCTCAAAACTTCAGTCTGGAAAACTTGAGACTCCCTCCTGGAATCACCATCACCAAGGTCGATGGCCCTGGGAATACTCAAATGGGGCCACCCCCTTCCTCCACATCAAATGTTCCTCAGAAGAAGCCCGGTTTGAATGGATCATCTAATCAGCATACGCCCTCACCTCCACCAAAGGTTCCTGATCCTCCTCCTAGAATTCCATCGGGCCCAGCATCAGTTGTGGCTGCACCAATGATGCCGGCAGGGAGAAACTCTGGCAGTTCCATTGGATTTCCTGCTGGGCTAAATGGCCCCAATGTGATTGTTGTTGATACTGGGAAATTGAGGGAAGATGGAGAAGCTCACAATAATGCCAATGGTGAGTGAAAAATATATTCCAGTGGAATTAGTTCCTCTTTAATAAAATTTATCATTGATACTATTGCTATGAACATTCAATGGCCTTGACATTCTGAAAGATATCCATTTTTTAAAGAGGATATTTTTTGATAGGCAGTATAGTAATTCCTTAGAAATTACAGTGAAGGAATGTGGAAATGTGACACAATGAACCACTGTACTGTAAGATTCATCTGAGATGGAATATTCAAGATACTAAGTATCATAAGCATTGTTCCAAATTAGTAAGAAATTCACTTTACAATTGCTGCGGTTTCAGTTGTAATTTTATTGAGATTGAGTTTTCTGTCAAATCTGTAGGTCTTCATTTGTTATGCATAATCTTTGACCTAAGTGAAAAAAATGGTTGTTTAATGCTTTAATCAATGCTTTGCCAGAATATGGTTAAGCATTGTGCTAGGCAAGAGAAAGGTTAAATGTTGCATGAGGCAAGAGAAAGGTGAAGTGTCACACGCTGTTTATTTTTAGCTGATTTTGTCCCTATACTTAGATACTTAGATGATTTCATACTTAAGCTGCCCACAGTTATTATGATATTATATGGGCGGATGGCCTACATTGGAGATATTACATGGTACATATTCCTCTTGTACATTATATAGTTGTTTTAATACAATGTAGGTATTAAATGTTAAATTTATCTTTCAGTCGAGATCACCTTTCAGTTTGAGAGAACGCTTTACTTCATATTCAAACTGATTTTACTTTGCAAATATTCATTGTATACTATTCATCACACATCATTTTTCATTCCTTTAACACTCGACTAACGTCTTAAACACCCGAACATGCCACCAGCCACAACTATAAGCTTTTACGAATCATTAAAGGATGTATACCACCCAAAACTAATCCATCATTTTCTTTTATTTTTCATATAGTCTAAGCTTTATATTTGTAGTTTACCTTTTACTCATTATGGAAATTCAATTTCGAGATTCCAAATTACACCTGTGACTATTCTAACTCTATAAACAAACTTACCTTATGTCACAGTGCATAGCTGAGGAAGCCCCAAGAATTGAGATTGAACTAAACATCAATCTACTACATATGATAGGTTGTACCATTACCTTTTACATGGGGTAATTTTTTCTTTCCACCAATTTCTAGTTACAGTGCTGTAAACAATAGCAAAATGAGGTTCCATGTGTGTTGCCTCTTGGTTTTGTGAAGTTATGCATTTTGTGGTAGTTTGACATGGCTGATCAGGACTATATTTCGGAATACTTTTTATAAAACCTTGTTATTGCTTGATAATCGTATACAATATAAGATAGTATGCACTTAGTGCATTTTAATAGACAAATATTAAAAAACAGCCACAAGTGAAATTTTACATTGAATATAAAACAAAGAAATATGTTATGATATAATTGTAACATTAACAGTAAGATAAACACATCACATCAGATATTAAATATTATATTATGTACCTTAAATATTATGCCTTGCTGCAAAATAAATACCCAATACCATTATATTTTATTACTATTGATGAAGACAATCCAAACAATTTTCGGAGCTAATGCATTTTTTTCAATAAAACTTGATAAAAATTTCAATGCAAATATGTAGGTATCTTCAATTCTGTGGGTATAATTTATGCATCTCTTTGATGCTCAAGAGATGTTACAGGCATTATAAATGTTTCATTCCATACCTATGTTGTATTAAAACAACTATATAGTTAAATATAATAAATAATGTACAATAGGAATATATATCGTGTAACTTCTCCAATGTAGGTTATCCGCCCACATAATATCATAATAACTGTGGGCGGCTAAGTACGAAATCATCAAAGTATCTATGTAAGGAGACAGGTATACAGGTACATAAAATCAGCTAATTATAAACTGTGTGTGACATTTCACCTGTGCTTCGCCTTGCCCGAGATTTCACCTTTATTTCACCTTGTGCACATTTTAAACATATATATTATATTCTGGCAAAGGGAAGAAATAATCCCAACACTTGCAGAATTAAAACATGCAATAACTTTTGTGCTAAATAAAAATTAAAGCCATAGTCCACATTTTTTACTCTATTGCACATATATTATTTCATCTGTTAGGACATTAAAAACTTAGATGAATCTGAAATATATTACATTTTTAGGTACAATGGTAGTAAAACATTTTAAGAGATGAGATTATGTATTACACTTAGAGTAATTTTGCTGTAAATTACTGATAAATGATAACTTATTTTTTCTCATTATAGAAGAATCACAGGAAGGAGGACAAACTTCAACTTCAAAAAAGAAGAACAAAAAGAAAAAGAACAATGGTGGTACCAACATTAACAACAATATTAACAATGGTAACAGCAATAATAACAGTAATGGAAATGGGAGTAAGGTCGCTGACAATGCTGTTACCTTGAATATTAATCATGTTCCTAAGAGTCGGATGGCTAGTGACCCTCAAGTCCCTCAGCATCACATTCAGCCACCTCGTAGTGTCAACAGCACAAAACAAACCCAAGTCCCAAGTCACCAGAATGGTTCCAAAGGACAGAATGTGAAGCTGCCAGCCCAGAAGAGTGGTGTTCAAAGAAGTTCCAGTGAGGTGGTAAATCAAAGTTTATCTGGTCATCAACTGTCTGAGAAGCAGAGTGGATTGAACACCAAGGGAGTACGTAGCCAACAAAACTTATCATCACAGGTAAATGAAGTTGTCCAGGGTAACCGCAAAGTGCCTCAAGCGAATGGTTCAATCAAAGGAAAAGAGAATGTTTCACTGCAGGCAGGGAAGAGGCGAGAGTCTGAGAGTAATGGTAAAATGGTCCAGGATACCAACAGTATACCTCAAGGCATAACCAATGGCCGTCCCATTGATAACAATCGGGGACCATCAAATCATGGTGCTGTTGTGGTGCGCTCTGCATCTGTATATCCAGTCTCAAAGATGGTCCCAGAGACACCTCAATGTCGCCGTGTTCCAGTGCCGGGCCAGACTATTACAGGCGCTCCTCCGTGTCAGAGGGTGGGGAATGGAATAACAGCTACCATTGGAAGTACAGTGGGGGATGCAGTGGCAGTTGCAGCCATGGCAGCAGCCTTGCGCAGTAAGAAGAAGAAGAAAAAGAAGGGTCAAAATGGCCAGTTGGATGACTGGAATTCTGTTGGTAAGTGCAGCGACAGTTGTTTGTACAATATTTTAGAGCAATTGGTGTATTTTGTTCCAGCTACAGGTGTAGAATTTCACAGTGGTAATAAGCCCACATATGCAAGTTAAAAATTTTTTTAACTAATGATTATTTTTTGCTGAAACATTCCAAAAAGTGTTTTGAGTCTATAAGTCCTATCTCAAGTTTCATTTTGGTGGAACCAAGCAAAAACATGATTTAGAAAGATGATTCACTCTCACAAAGAATATTGTGACTACATATAAGATTTCAGTTATTGTCAATACAAACAAACTCTGGTCCAGTGAATTAAATGCTTTTCTTCAGGACCAATTTAAAATAAATTCATGTCGCCTTTTTACTCTTTACAGATAGCGTATTTGCACCCAAGGAGGATATTGATTTGGAGAACGGTGATATTGATGATGATGAAAGAGAATTGGAGGCCTTTAAAAGGTTCTGCTTTAACTCAGTTCCCCTTGAGCGTAAGGAAAAGGTCCATCTAAACATAAAGGACATTGTATTGAAAAAGAAACATTCAGTTCTTGGCTGCAGCTAAAATGCTGGTAATAAGAACACTTTCTGTGGAAGAAGTTCAGTTTCAAGGATGAATCCAGCTGGTTAACCATTCCCTATCTTAAAATTACTGTGTTATTGAAGATTGAAGGAATGTCAGCAATATCACAAGAACTGAATCCTGTGTATTTTTAAGTCAAAATGCTGCTTCACTGTGAGTGAGCTGCATTAATTTAGAATGGCAATTTATTCAAGGCATGACTATGCAGTGTTCATTAACATTTGCAATGCTGCCTTGATAAAGTCCTGAGACTGACTGTGCTGCTGTCTCATCCCATGAGTTCTTTACATAAAATGATACTGCCATAAAGTATTTATATGAATGACATTTTTAAATTATAATTTTACTTGTACATCTGCATACATGATGTTTGCTTATTTTCTGTCAGCATTTTTACTTTTGTGTATGTATTAGAAAATATTAATATATGTATTCACATGCATCTCATTTATATATGCTGCATACTATTTGTATCAGGATTACAATGGTTGGTGTTATTGTAATTTTAAAAATTATCATTTTTGAATCTTACTGGTTTAATGTCCTCAATATTTTTGCACAATGGATGAGAAAATGGCTGCAAGTAACATACCTAATGAAGACATGGTGCTGCAATGTATGTTTATGAGTGGGTGATAACTTTTGGTCTTTTCAATAATGATTCAAGTATGATGCAAGCTGTCTTTGCTGAATGCACATCTTTCTGCATGCAATATACATTGAATGGATTAAGAAGTTCATGTGAATAATTTTACTTGCAACCTATAACTTGGGTTGATTGGTAAATATAATTGTGAACCTTTTTTTCATGTTTTTAATTCTGTGATCTGGTGTCTAATTTTTTGTTTTCTCAAACATTCATTTCCATGTTTTCATTGATTAATAATTAAAAAACCAAAAAACATTTAGTCAGTTGTCAATTGCAACCTGTTTCTTGCCTTCTGAAAATGCTGTGGTTATCAAATTGAAAAAGCATGGTTTTATTTGTCATTCCCTGTTTTTTTTGTCTTGAAATTAAGGTATCTATATTAAAGCCTCATTTTTATTCATATTTTTATGGGCTGCTGTTTTCAAAGTTACTATGTAATTTTGAAGGAGATTTTGGTTAGTTATGTTAATATAGTGTAAATATATGATTGTTTTATTACATTTATTGATACAATCATCGTACGTTATTTACAATATTAGCAGATGAGCTGCCACATCAATCAGTATTGTCAAAACAATGTCTAACTAAAAATTAGACTATTTGTATTGCTGAAAAGTGCATCTCTGTTGTATATACATGAAAGATGCTGAACCATACTTTTATCAATAGTAATTATTCCATGAAATTGTGAAACCTAAAGAGTACTCACCTTTTTTGCGTGAGAAAGATATGGCTATTTGACTGCATAAATTGTAGCTACTGAATTATGAACTTATGGGTTATTTGTTCGTATGGTGAAACTTAAAAAATGTTTGTTATACCAGATCTGTCTAGAACTAGAGTCTATGCTAAGTAATTTTATTAGTATATTAAATCAATCTATTAAATATCAACATATTAGCATTTTATATTTTACAATAAAACTTAATGACCTTTCTTATATTTTCACGAACCTTGCTTGTGGTAGCTTTCTTCATGGTATGTTTGCAATTAATGACTGCTGTTAGTCTGTGAACATCCTAATTTGTTACATATATATACTGATTTCTCAATTAAAGGATTATATAGAAGATTGTAAAATCTGTACAGAGATTGTTCGTAAACAATATATGGTTGCCAAATCTTGAGGTTTCACAGTATGTTTTGATATAACCTGCAATTGTATTTTATCTTCTATATGGGGTTTAAAATTCATGGCTGTGTATCTGTCACTTGAAGATTGCTGTAATTAAGGAGGGAATACCATGTGAAAATGCCTGATGGAATGAGAAAGGCCTATGTGGTCCAAATACATAGCAGTCGAGATTGTAGCTGATGCTAGATATATATATGGTACAGCAATGTACCAGCATAGTGAGATGACTGTATACTCAATATTATCAAAATGAGCCACAAAAATTCAGATTGGTAAAGACAGCTGGAAACAGCTTTATCCATGCTGTGGTCACCAAGAATTCTGGTGCTTGTAGTTATGCAATATTTTGAGAATCAACTTCCAGGTGTGAATAATAACAATATGAAGCTCTTTCTGTGTGCCTAAGCATTTATGTTTTGTATTTTATTTCAAGGAAAATGTAAAATATACCTTTATGCTTTCATAGTAACAGCACTACTGCTTCTTTGTAGTTGTTAACGTTTTACAATGAAGCCTTACAATATTTGTTGACTTTTGAGAACTTATGGCTTTAAGGAAATGCAATTGTAAGTTCTAAATTGTTAATATTTTTACAAGGTGATTTATTTAGCCCAGATAATAGGTATGTAGGCTATAGTATAACATTATCTTCAATAGGATACTGATAAAATAAAAACTTCAAATCGACTTTTAGAGCTTTCGCAATGTGAAATTGTACACAATACCTTATTTGCCTAGCTACTTCGTTGGAGGTATTAATGGTGTGACACTATAATCCGTAAATAATGTCAAGAAGTATTTTTAATTTCAAGCTCAGCTCAATATGGTCTATCGTAAAGGCGTGTTTTCACGACTCATTTATTGCTCATTTAATTGGAACAGGTATTCGCGCATACAAACGTTATTAGAACGGGCTATTTTTTGAGCATTTGTTCCAGCATTCTCCCAATTTTTCGTGTACACACGACGAATTTTAGAACTCGCATCTATTCACACAATTAAATGAGCAATAAATGCATCGTGTTAGCAGACCTTAAGGCAGACAGATAACCTGTTAAAAAATAGACCTCAATATATTAAGTTACAGCTTGAAGACTTTTTCTTTAAATTAATTTTTTAATGTTGACCATAATATCCGTTAAATTTACTTTTTTAAATAAAGGAATTCAACAGGCCATGCGCAGTTCAACAGCTTTTTTTTAAACTGCTTATAAATAAAAACGGCTTAAGCAGTCCGGTTGGAGTGGACATGTATGTACCATATATACACATGGTATGTACAGCCATGGAGGACAGGAATAGTTGCGAATTGCACATATTTTATTGTCCTAATTATTCTACGACAATATAAAATATTTTATCTAATCAATGTAGATTCTCCTCTCTTCAATTTACTTTGGTCAGAATTCAAGATCGTTCGTCTGGCCGGGATGCATCGTGTTTGATTATGTAGGAAAGTCCACGACAGTGCAAGCTAGAAGAATTGGGCCAAACTATTGCGGAATGAGTGAGTAATGACATACATTGTTTTCATTTTACTAATAAACTTATTTGTTAATTGTGGCAACCGAAGAGTGGGTTTATAACAGCGTTTTACCAAAACAAATGTCAATACCACTAGTCATACTGCTAATAAAATTAGCTTTAAATTAGGATTTTCGAAACCTAGCTCATGTTTTCCCGGTGTCTATGCAAGTTATATGGTATAAGTTTTCTCTTATTTTATGAGGTTTTTAAATTCGCATACGGTATTATCCGCATGATTTGTACTCTATGTGGAATGAGCTTCAAAGCACGTCGACGTCTAACACACGGAGGTCCATAAGTTATAAATTTATTAAGGATTTGCAAATTTAAGTTGTTCTCAGTACTTCCCACTCAAATGCATTCAACAAATTCTTAAGTCCATTAAACTTAGCCGGTGGCAAGATTTCTAAATGTTCCCTTTACCCATTTGTACACACTGAACAACCTTTCGTATGGTTCCGCCGGGAAATTAAACTATCATTTTTCTCAAAATTTGTGAGAATCATCAAATATCTATGGTAGAGTGAAATAAGCATTTATAATGCCTTCTATTACAACCTGTCCAAAAAGGTGGCTGACAGACTGAGGGCGTGACTCACATCCGAATGTTCTAATCCTTAGGTTCATACAATACTCATTGCTGCTCTACTTCCTTAGGCCTTCCATACTCAAAGCGTGGACTCGTTAATAATCCTAAAAACAATTACTAGTTGCCTAACGAGAAGACAAGTTCAATAATAAGATGCCGCCTTACAATATCTCAAACTAGGATGGTTATTCCCATACGATGTCATATAGGCTGATCATAATTCGGTTTGTTCACATGATGATCTGAAATCGGTAATTTGATTTTCTTTAACTGGGAAACGGTTGTAAAGTTAATCTTGGAGGATAATATATAAACAAAACATCTTGAATACAATAGAAAAATGATCTGTAGGATGGACACGTCGCACTGGGATTCGTGTTGTCGCCATTTTTCAGTAGTGTAGTCATTGATTTTCTTCATCTCTAATTTTCTGCTGTCATCTACTTTTTATATAGGTAGTACATTTACAGCAGTTATGGGTTTTTAAGAATAGTTCACTTGGTGCTAATCCAACATCATTTGCTATTAAATTTTTCCTATGATATATAAAGCCTTCCATTTTTTCGTTCATCTGATTTTTTAATTACTGGTTTTGTTCCACAAAACTCATATGGAATAACCTAGTTCTGTATCATTTTATAGATCTTAATGCATCCATAGAATTACGCCTGAACCAACCAATTTTATTATTCATCTATGTAACTAACAAAATGCTTGTTTAGCTTTGAAGAATCACATATTTTCTGTAAATGCAAAGTATGAAGTGTTATTCGGGTTTACCGTGTCTTAGCTTTTCAAGAAAAATGTTGCAAGGGCTATCTATCATCATCTTTAGGATAAAGTGAGAACTTTTCTTTTATTCTGAGTATTTCAAATTTGATTTAATTCAGTTAATGACAAACATAAATATGGCTTGCGAAAATTGTGTCCTCGACATATCCATAAGAAGTTCCATCAAATACCTCCTTTTAATTGGTAAAATATCTATTGCCGGTGCTGTGGACTCTTATCCAGCAGTATTTTATTGTCGGATTAAATACAATTATGTATGAGGCAGAAATTCATTCACCTTATCCGTGCAGTCATCTCTAAACACAGAAAATTTAACAGTAATGGCTGCTTAAAGTCTTGCTTTTCGAAGTGTTTATTTCAAAATAGTGAAAATCAATTCACATGTGCACTTTTGCTATAATATTCATCATATTCTTCGTGGCAAATCAAGCCTAAGACTGGCTTCACTCATATCTTAATTTATAGACAATTTTTTTCACCTTCACGTCTACTATTTGCTTCTTCTATAATATACTCCGGTGTTAGGATTTCAGCCATATTAGGATATTGAATATATACTTTTGAATTAATCTGTTCAGAAATCTGTCTTTTTTTGGTTTCTGACCTGCTGATGCCATGGGGGTTTGAACTTGATTTCGGAAGCAAAAGCTCATGGTTGATATTCCTACAGTACTCTTACTCTCTCTTTGGATTTTCGAGTCTCTAAACGTTTCCCCTCAGGTGTTGTATTAACAATTTTACGCGTAGTGTCCTTTCATGACTTTTCACGATTATGACTGCCCTTCTCTGTATCTTGTTCAATTCATTACTCAGTGTCTTTTGAGATGGATCCCACACGCTCGCTCCTACGTACTCGATGTGTAGTCTTGACAAAGAGGAATAACACTACTCTTTAACCTCTTCGTCGCAGAATTCTTGCTCACTCTACCTTTGTTAAGTACCGACTTATTTAGAGCCTAAAGTAGTTCGTAGACCTATATGGTTTTTAAATCCATATAAGTGGTATGTAATTGATCTTAGTATTTAACGTGGTCAGAAACTGATATTTTAACACCTCCCAGTTTATGAGTTTTTAGGGAATGTCCGCACATTTTCCTCTAAAAGTATATTATTACTGTACATTTATTAATTTTATTAGTTCGAGACCACATTCGACACATTTTGAGACGTTCCGCCACGGGAATAGCTCGGGTCGTGGGATCGCCTAGTGGCGGACCCTGGGCGTGCCCGTGCGAGTTAAATAAAAGGGGGAAAGGATCCCTCATGCTCTCGGAAGGGAAGAGGGCACGGAAAACCCTTTTGGATATTGGTTCTCTTTCAGCTGACATGCAATCGATCAGTGAACGATCGAACCCCGGTCATCACAGAGAACGGGAAGGGAAGGATGGAAAGAGAATAGCGATAAAGGAAGCAATGTTATGGGAGAGGAAGACGATACCAAACTCTTAACGGTAAGAAGACAGAAGGGACCCAATTGGAATCACGCGGCTCGAGCACTCATCTCGTATTTCCTATGCTGACTGCTGGACATCCTCCTAGTGAGTCCCTTATGGTCCTATGTGGCCCCTTGTCGCTCTGACTGCCCAGAAAATAATAAAAAGGACAAGAATGCAGCGGGCGCATTCTCGCCAAGCATTCAAAATTGTTACAAATTATATATGCCGTTTAATTAATTTGTAAAGATTTATCGATCAGCGTATTTCGTTATTACCCTATACATGACAGTCGTCGGCAAAGAATCTTATAGTATTGTACACTATTTTGGGACTGATATCATTTTTATTTCTTCTTCCAAAGCATCTTCTCATTATTCTGGGGTCGCTTTGTTAACTGGAATTGTACATATTTTTACGGCCAAATTCCCTGGGTGGGATTAGAGCCAGCGACCTTTGGATTAACTGGCGAGCGCTCCACCCACTCGGCTAACCCAGCCGGGTTTGCGAGTGATGTCATAATTACGCCTCGGAAGGATGTCTGAACGTTACACTTTGCATTCCCACGTTCATATTTTATAATTTGATTTAACATATAAGTTAAATATTACATTAATTAAATAGTTATATAATTTAGTTCATAACACAAGTTTCGACGCGCAGGTCAGGTGCATCATCAGGTGAACATTGGAAAAGGAAACCATTGTGCTTGTATTAAGATTTTATATATTTCTCGTATTAACTATTTTTGGAAGGAATGGGCTGGAGGTCCTGGAGCGGTTGGGGTTTTTGTTGGGGGGAGGGTTGGCTGGGTTACTGGTGCAATTATTTGGTCTTGAGATTGGATTTTTCACATCGAATCATTTCAATTTTGTAAAGAGCGTCCAATCGCGGTTCATTCTTTTCAACTTGCCGATACTCCTAAACAAAGTTGCTTCTGTAGTTATAATCCAAGATGCGTCACGGAAGCTGAGATCTTGGGTTTCCGTTCCTTTAGGCGGCGTGGTCTTCCTTCACCACGCCGGCTACCGGAACTAAAGACTTCCTACCATTTTATCCAACGTAAATTGCTGCAAACTCACACTCTAGTTTGAATACACCTCTTCCTTCCGTAATGGGAATGATGTCTTTGCAGTTTGTATGAAGATTTTTCAAATTGTCGATGAGAGTAGGTTGGAATCTTATGGGATATGGGTTTGGCGAAAGTGAGGTGGACGGAAAATAAAACTAATGAAGGAAATAGTTTCCGGCGTGACTTCGTGGAACTGCTTCATGATTAAATGAGAGACAAACTTTGAAATTACACATAAAATGGAATTTTATGTGGAATTTCAAAGTTTGTGTCTCATTTAATCAAAACTAATGAATTTTGAAATTTTGAAAAAAAAATTTTAATTAATCATCAGCTGATGATGATGTAGTTGCATTGAAACCCAGGTCGCAATTAAAATTATTTTTGTGGAAAATTGCAAATTCTATTCTTTCACAATGGTGAAATTCCACCACATCACGCCTGATACTTCACTCTTTGTAAAACTAATGAAGTGCTAAGAATGGTAGTGAAGAGAGACGATTGCTGCGTGAAATCTAGGGAATGCGGGAAAGGCGGATGGAATTCAGAGGCGATGGGTAGTTGAAGATACTCTACGGACCTTGGTTGAAGGCTATAATGGAGGGAAGAATGCTTAGACATAATCAGACGAGTTTAGATAGAGTGATAGGTGGTGGAAAGTATGCAGATTTGAAGACCCGTCATTCATATGATGTAAAACGGCTTTATACGGCTAAAACGGAAATGTTACTATATATTGATTTTAACAATCATCATCATCACAGGCCATCAATCTGAAGACTGGTTTGTGGCAGCTCTCCAAGCTATCCTGTCACATGCCAAACCCGTGTAGTACCTTTCTAGTTACTGACTCTGACATTCTCCATTATTCTCTACCTTATATTATCTACCATATTTGGTTTATCTCTCGAGTTTCTTTCCTCCTAAGATCTATTCAATTCAGTTTTCATCAACTTCAATATCTTAGTTTGAGTTTCATTATTGACAGGCACTGGAACAGACTTATGGATGTGGATGCCCTTTGCTAGATGTAGAACTTCTTGGGTGGGAACAGATTGCAAGCGTCGAAGGAGAGAGAACCGACTTGATTATACACCATATCGCGAGAGTTGATGACTATACATTTCGAGGAAACCCATGAGTGTTGCATGTAAACCTCTTTCAGTCTCCTGGCTAGAAGGCGTTTAAAGAGCCGAAACATTTTAAACCACGGGTCTGGTGATGTGAGTTTCGGGTTCTTGGATCTGTGGGAGGCCGGAAACCTTAGCACCGAGGGGTTCATTCACATTTTATAAAAGTTTAGGCGTTCAATGGGCGTTGCAAAAATGAAGAGGTGATGGCCTATGAGTAAATTTTTGTGGGAGGAGGTGATCGCCACCTTCGGAAGAAGGGAGAAGTCATCGGGGGCAAAAGGATGTCCTTATCGTCAGGCAGCACATGCAGTCAATTAGAAATGGCGTTGCCGAACGGGTGGAAGGCATATCTACATCTACATAATACCCTGTAAGCCGCCACAAGGGCGTGTGGCAGGGGGTGAGCCACCACCAAACATTCACATGCACTCTCAATGCACATGATTCAAGTCATGCATAACGAACAAAAAGAAGAAACTATATCATGCAAAAACTAATACTAGAATTCGTATTACTCTTCACTTAGTTTCTGAAGATGGTGTAGTACACCGAAACTCGAGTCAAATATATATATTTTATTCCGTGAATAGCTGCTTCCTTTTTTCAAAATGGATAACTAATACTAGAACTACAAAACATGATGGACAATGTCAGACCGCTAACAACAAGCATGCATCACAACTAAAAAATGTCCTTACAAAGTTCAAGATCAAGACGAGGAACTACATTATAAATACGAGCAAGAAATTATACATATGTAAACAAACTACCCGATGCAAATGATAAGAGACATATACTGCACTCAGAATGAGGCCACTCTCAGGCAAAACCAAATAACTCAACGTCATCCACATCATGCGGGACAATGTTAGACTCCTCAGTACAAACATGCATGAAAACAACTACAAATGCCGACACAATATTCAATGTCCAAACAGGAGCTTCTCTCCCTCTAAACTATCAATGCCTTGTCACGCATGACTGAAGTGTTTTCGCGACTTTAATGTAGCTGAAGTGGAGGTAGAGACAAGGGGCTCACCTATCGCGGGTGGATTGTTAGGGGGCGGTGATTGTGAGAGGGGCAGGGCGAGGGTAAGGCGTTTTTGTGTGTTGTCACGCAATGAGTGTTAACGGTATTTTTATACAATTTAGAAATCGGGAAGGGTGAGATTTACCCCAACGGGCGAGACGGATGGAAATTTTGAATCCGGCGAACGACCAGTTTGTTCATGTTTTGACAATAATGTTTATGGTGGCAGACGCATTTTCTCTCGCCTCTATCCTTAAACTGACTGCGAAATATTCCTCCCTTGCTACCATCCTATAACACGGGGATACGTTTACAGACACACACACACACTCTGTCCAAGAACGTATGTGACTTCATCAGTCTGTCACGCTCCTGGAGCGCGTTATGTCCATCGTAATCGTAAAGAGTGTACGTCCTTTAGAGGGATTTAACCTTTGTGTTTCCTGATCGCGGCTGTAGAGAAATTGGACCCCTCTCCTTATCCCCAAAATTCCTCACCAGAGAGGTTCCACTTGTACATTCCTTGCGATAACTCCTCCCCCCTCCTCCTCTCTCCCTCCCTCCCCCCCTCCCCCCCCCCCCCCGCCCTCTGCTC
>WURS02000013.1:11822212-11847906 GCA_011762765.2 Rhinocypha anisoptera | reverse complement strand
CGTATTTCTACTAAACTGCCCTGATAAAGATTTATAAATAAATCGAAATCTTGGTATGTTTTAAGACTGGAATTTACTCGTGACCGAATTCCTCTCCATAAACAACCACAACTCTATATATGGAGGTCAGTGACAAATTAATCCCATATTATTCCTGTCAGGTTGAAGATAAAAACAGTGCAGAAGGCGGACAAGGGGCGATATTCGTGCCGGATCCTTAGAGAGGGCAGCAAGGAGTCTGCCTGGAAGAACGTGATTCTGACCGTGAGGAGCAGGAGCGGAGCTCGAACCCGGGCCCTCCCCGCGTATTCCCTCTCCTCCCAAGGGAGGCCCATCGCCCAAAGCCTGGTGCGGAGCCTGGAGAGTGGCGTGACCAAGGAGGAAAAGGAGCGCGGCAGCGTGGAAGAGGCGCCGGCGCGGAACAGGAGCGTGCAGGCGGGCGCCAGGGCCGTGCTGACGTGCGGGGTGGCCACCTTCTCGCTGGACGACGAGGGGAAGAGGAGGGAGAGGGTGGTGTGGGTCCGGAAGCACGGATCGGAGGTGTTGGCGGCGCTCTCCACGGCCAACGATTCCTCTGCGTCGGACGACTTGGCCGCCCTGAAGAAGGACCTCGTCACGGTGAGTACTAGCGACACCTGTGAACTTCCTCAGAAATTGCTTTTTGAGGTTACAATAAAAGCATGGCGTGGAAATGGAGACCACGCCGCCCCACGCCGAAAAAGTTCCCGGTGGAACCACCCCGTATCCCAAGGTTTTGGGTAATCGCCGTTCCCCAGGTTCAACAGTAGGTGTGGAAGAGGACGCACGCGATTTCTCTCGCGGTCACTCTTCGAACGTAACTGGAGGAATCCAGCTGATAAGAGCACTGGGGGAAGCTGGAGCCCTCGGGAGGACCTTCTTGTCTGTGGACGGTCTCTCTCGGGGGTTGTGGTTCCCTCAAGGTCCGATGCCCCCGCTCCTGTAATTTCGGAGACCGGTAGCATTGCCAGAGATCACCTCCCCCTCCCCCCACCCTCGGTGTTGAACGAGAGTTCCTAGATCGGGGCTGGGGGTCCCCAGAGGGAAGCGTCGAGTGGGGCGACGAACCTGATGAGGTTATAAAGGGTACCCAATGTTTGGAATATGCTTCTTCACACCGTTCACATAATATTTTCACGTCACATTATTGACATCATATTTCTAATGGACTAACTCTACCTGCTTCAAAGTTGTGGTTCATTACTTCAAGTCTTGCAAGCGGCTATTAGCATGAAATTAGTGTAACGGGTTCCAATTAAGACTGTTTTTCATTATTTTGTTATATTTTTCTTCTTCAGTCACGAAGCAATGTGCGCCAAGATGGAAATGAAAACACTAACCCTAAGTTTTTGGTGCTGGAGGGTGTAACGAAAGCAGATGAAGGATGGTACTCCTGTGTGGTGCTGAGATCAAATGGAGAAAGGGTTGTAAGCACCACTTGGCTGGATGTATTGAAGGACAACAGCAGAAAAACAGGTACAAGTCAACTCCATCCTAATAAATTCATTTAGTTGATATTTTAATTTAAGTTGATACAGATTCTCAAAAGACACACTGGCAGTTACACATACGAATACTCAAGTTCATTGTTATGATCCATTCTAAGTCGTATATATTTGCCTTTCCAGATCCATTTTCTTTCTTACCTATGTTTCAAGGTGTTCCAACAATGTAACTAAATAATGTTACGACACAATGTGGAAAAGTTAAAATTCAATCAATAATTGATAATATTACTTCATAAAAACACCAGATTTAATCCATGTCAGAAAATTATATCCATCCTAATGTTATGGCAAATTCAAATCCCTTGTTATATGTAGCAAAACATATAAAACCCATGTTACCTAATATCTGATTTTCACATTTGATTGAAGTGTTTCTATTTTAATTTCTACTTTTTAAAATTCCAACTATTAAATGGTTAAATTTGGCATATTTAGAAACACTACATGCAAAATGGGCCACGTGTTATTGCACTAGGGTAAGCACAAAAGCATTGTACTGGCACATTGCCCAAAAATTTAGATTACTTACAAATATTCAATGTTTCAACGAATAATAGAAAAAAGTATACAGAATTTGGTTCATGCATGTCACTGAAAGCAGCCCAAAAATGTGTATTTCCACTCTTAATTTCATAATTATTTATTTTCATAAACTACTGTACATACTTTTTGACAACTTGTAGGTTTTGAACATTATTTCTTACTTCACCTTGCAACATATGAAAACCTTTAAGTCCCACAATTGTTACTCATATAATAGTTCATCATGAAATGCAATCAACAGTTATGTATATGAATGAGGGATTTGACAGCCTATCAAAGAAATTACTCCTATTCTGCAATTGTTGATCAGCTAAGGGTTGGTGAAACTAAATCATAGTCTGTTACAATGTGTGTTCATTAGCAAAAATATCAATGAAAAGTTGTCAGTGGCTATCACAATCAACTCTTTGGGCATTCACTCATGTTAATTGCCCTTGGCATGTTTGTCTTCCTTAGGGGGGACTTCACCTCCATCACTCTCCCTGGTGGACGAGGCCCGCGAAGTGGAGGAGGAAGAGCTGCGGCGAATGTACAAGAGTGCTTATGACGAGAGCGAGAATGGAGATGACACAGAAGACTTGGACGAAGACAAGGAGGAAGAAGAGGCAGAGGAAGATGAGGAAGGGGTGGGGGAGGAGGTGGATGGGGGTGAGGGGGACAGGGGGAGCCACTCGGCACCACCCTATGCGACTGTACCCAGGGGATCCTCCAATGGTGGGGGTGGTTCCTTGTCACCAGGAGCCCTGGATCCCGAGAGGACGGAGACACCACCCGTGTTCCACAGGATAGACAAGATGTACCGCACGGTGGTGAAGCCAGCCGGGAATATGCTGAAGCTTAAGTGCCCTGCTGAAGGTCAGTTGTGAACGTGATCATCACAAGCATATATTCACAAATGAAAAATGTTTCCCTCCTTATCTCTCTGGAATGTTGAATAACTGCTTAACATTCCCCCTCTAAAGATACCTCAGAATTCAATGCTAACATGGAATTTGTGCATTGTCAACTAGGAAACTAATAAAATTTATCTTAATGATAATTAACAATTCGTTTGACTATGGGACATGAGAGCTGGAGACTTATTGCTCATTATTTATTTCACTACCGATTAAAATTGGTTGATATCTTTCTCACATTATTCCACATTGTAGTCTCCTGAGGATAGCCAGTGCTCTCACAAATTTTTGGGATGATTAATTAAAGTATTTCTGAAATATAGTACTATGATCACTCACAAATAATGGAAAAATTAGCCCCAAATTTCATGTTAGTAATATTTTTGGTTGAAACTCATTGCAAAACAATATCCTTTATTTTGTAACATTTAATTCAGTTTCAGATTGTTATGAGTGTGTATCTGAGATGTTTATTTTTGCTCTCATGTTTTTTTTTCTCTCTCTAGGCAATCCCTCCCCAAATGTCACATGGTACAAGAATTGGAAATTTCCAGATCGCCAATTTGGAAATGTCCAGATAAACCGTTGGTCGATAGTTCTTGAAGAGCTGGTTAAAAGTGACTCTGGAAACTACACCTGTGTAGTGTGCAATGTTCTTGGCTGCATCGATTACACATTTTATGTTGAAATAATAGGTAAGCTTCACTATTCATTCCTTTGACCTCCTTGTCTCAAGTTTTCTTTCAAAAATATGTAATACTTGTCCATTTTATGAATACAATTGACCATTCCTGGTATTTTTTTAAAATGGTGTCATTGGATAGTTTGTTGGTTCAAATTCTACTCCTGTAAGGAGGGTCCATAATCATTTGAAACTGAAAATAGTTTAAATAACTTTCATGGTTGATATAAGCTTGGCAGAAGTTTTTGAAGAATCCATGGCCATGTTTTCTTTTACTGAAAGTTTTATTATTTTTTTATGCAATGCTCCAAAAGTCCTCCTAGAAAACCCCCTTAACAATATTCAGATATCCCACCATTTCAACCCTAAAGTCAAATTTGCATAAATAATAGTTCATTAAAAATGTCATAATTTTTTCATAATAATTACATTAAAAACCAAAGTTAATATCAAGTAAAATATTTATTACCAATCGTGTATAAATGAGCTCTCGATTTTTTTAAAATTTAAATTTTCCTCTTTCCATTAGTTCTAAGTAACCAATATATCAGAAAATGCTCTGTCCTATAGCAGTGGATTATTACTATTCTCCTATGACTATTCACATTCCTTTATGATGATTTCAATGTAAACATTAATAACGAAATTAGGATGAATCAAAAGCATTATCATGGTAGCAAGGATTTCATAAGATAGATACTCATTATAAATAAATTTTACTCTGCAACCTGTGTTATAGAAATATGCAAAAAGAACTTTTTACCTTTCTGAATTAAATTCCTACATTGGAGTCAAAATTTGAATTTCTTGTCAATAATTATTCTTATCCTGTAAAGTTGTAAAAGGGTGCCACCTAAAAACAATCTGAATGCAACCTATTATGCTGCAAGATATAATGTATTCAGTTAGCTAATCAGAAAGTTGAATAATTACAATAATAATAAATATCCCTTGATAAAAAGTATTAGTTTTCCAGTATCTATATATATATATATATTTTCTTATTACGTGTAAAATATGAAAAGCTTTAGCAATATAAATGCATTTAGGGGATTTTATGGAATGCCTACTTTTGTTAAATGTTTTTTACATTGATGGCTTTTCATGCATTAATTTAGATTGAATACAAGAAGGTACTTACTATCTGTAGGTTTAATTGAATTTTCTATGCTCTTCTTGGACAAATTTAAATCCTATCACAGACAAGAGACCTTATACCTCTTGGCAGGAGCAAAGATTTGGAGAAGGGACTAGTTTCACAGCGATTTTCATTTAAGATAAGGAAATATATTTTTTAATTAGCATTATATAAAGTGCCATTAGTTACTCATCTTAATATGAAAATGAATATTTCATTCAGGTTTTATTTAGTGTGTGAACACTTACACACAATGCATAGTAAATAATTTTGTGTAAGTTGTGAATATAATTTCCTAATTCCCTCATTCTGAGTGACTATTCTCTAAATAATTTTTAACTACAGAGAGATTTCCACACCAGCCTTACATAAAGGATGGTTATCCACATAATGAAACCGTCACACCCGGATCTAGTGTAAGATTTGAGTGTCCCCCAATTTCGGATCTGGAGCCTCACATCCAGTGGATTCGTGTATCTTATGACATGTTTCCCATGTTTCCTATGGACGGGAGCGGGAGGACAGAGGAAGATGTTCATATACCAAATGGCACTGTTATGAAGGTTGGTCACAGCCAAGTCCTTTAGGTGGAGGGTTTCAGAAAAATTGTACATACTCCCACTTCTGTATGTATACATATATTTGGTGGTGGCTGTGACAATATAGAGCTTATCATGAAGGGAACTTTTAGCAATTTATTTCTGGTGAGAGGTCTACATGTTAATGTGTATAATGTGTGTTCAACTCGAGGAACTGCTTTTTTGGTGCTTTGATGACTGCAGGTGGTGGGCTTTCTCAACCCTCTTTACTCGTGCTTCCACACTATTGCATTTTGGTTCCTTGTTTTGTGCTGCATATTCAATGAAATAGTTCAATATTTTCAGACAAAATATTTTTAGAGAAAATCTCTTTTTGCTGTGAAATGTCAGTAAATAGCATTTTGTATATATGGTTTTGGTTGTGGTTTTTGGTGCTTGGAATGGTGAAATTAGCCAGTCGGTAACTCATCACGTTTCTATTTGCAGGACTTCTTTTTAAAATACATTTTAGAAACATTTTCTATGTTTAGATACATACTAATGTTCACTTCATTTACTCAGTAAATACCTTATACATATGCCAATTCTTCCAAATGTTATCAAATGTGTAATGTCCTCACATAATAGAGAGGCTTCACCATCGGCCTATCTTCACGGAACCTCCGAAGAACACATCAGTGCCTGTGGGATATACTGCAACATTCCATTGTGAGGTCCTGTCAGACCTCCATCCCCACATTGAGTGGTACAAGTGGGAAAATGCCACACTTTATGATATCCAGAATCGCAATGATACCAATAATACATTGAAGGTATTTTAAATAAAACTGCATGGATGTTTAGATTTTGGGCCACAAGTTTAATTGAAGCATGGTTTTCAGTTACTGGTAATTTTTTAACTGAATCGATGGAATTTTAATTTTTGCAGTATGTAGTAAACATTTAAAAAATCTTTAAAATGTGATCAAAAGAGTGGGCAAGTTTGTCTTTCTCTAAGTTCCGACATCCTCTGAATTTCTAACATGGAAAAGTGAGGTTTGATGTACACCCATCGTAATTCACCGTAAGAACCCTTAATGTGTCATGTGTTTGCTAAAAGTATAAACCCAAAGCAGCAAAACCTTATTTATGATGAATGGGTTGTATTTAATCAAATATATGATGAAATTATATCTTTTAAATACTTATTTAATTGATTAATTTATAATACAATTATGTATATGACACTCATCAATGTATTTGTTTGCCTAACTCGCTAATTATCTTCTCTTAATTCTTTTCAAGATAGGTTGAATTAAACTATATAAAATTCACCATATACACATATATGTTGATAAAATTTGCTTGTGCATGAATATGGTTGTTCCTTTTCAATTTAACACTACTACATAAATCAATGTAACACTAATACTAACACTTTTAATTTTATGCACCTTAAGGAGATTTTTGAGTGAGTATATATTTGCTATTCTTAATGGAAGTTGAGTTTTCCATTTTCTGTGCTAAAATTAAAATAAGAACATTAAAATAAAGAAAATTAAAATAAAATTGATAAAAAAGTTTTGCATCAAGCAATTTACATGTTTAAGTCAAAAGTTTGTAAGTTGCAAACGACTGGATGATAAATTAGCTATGCTCTTGATATATTTATTTTATTTTTGTTTACTACTTTAATTTGTTTTTCCTATATTTGTCAACAATATTAAAAGAAATGGATTTTCCTCACCTCTTCCTTCAAGAGACTACTGTATTTGGGGACTAATGTGTTGTTTCTGATTGCATAAGTAATTTAAAATGCTTTTATAAACCAAAATGAACATTCAAGTACATGTGTATAAATAGTATAGTTATTGTGTAATATTAAGGAAGAGCCAGATATAAGCACAAGATGACTTAAATGTGGTTATGGTGCAAGACTTTTTGAGCAGAGTGTATTTTTCATCAGTTAAAAGTTCAAGATATGTATTTATTTGAAAACATTTAAACAATGCTCATATTTTTATGGTTAATTCTGACTCATGTCAGTCAACTTCAAAATAATTCCTCAAACCAATGATTTTTATTAATTGATTAAATATTTTGGGCAATAAAGTTTTATTGCTATCCAAGTATTTTAACTGTATTAGACAGGTTATGGTATTTTCTAATTTTTAATCATATGGTAATTAATATTTCAGGCAGGAAATTTGGGAAACATAAATCCTGAAGTACTGGAACTGCATAATGTCACCTATGATGATGAAGGGTGGTATACCTGTATTGCTGGAAACAGTCTTGGAATATCATATAGTAGTGCATACCTTGATGTAGTTGACTGTAAGTAAAATTCATCTCTCTGCATACAGTTATATAATTTAAGTCTGATTATGAAACTGGATATAATTATTACTCTGATGATTTCTCATGAAAGTATATTGGACCAGCATACCCTAATCATTATCCAAAAATTTCTCTAAAAATATTAATAATTAAAAAAAACTGGAATATGAATGACATCAAATTGAGGGATACACAATCAACTTGAGGGATTAAGACATAATTTTTGCATTAATACTAAAAATTTTTATCTTCTGCTCTTTGGAAGTTTCATATTTGGATTACTTAAGGTAGTCTCCAAGTTTAAAGTAGTCTTTAAGTGATACATAAAAATTATTCCATGGCATCATGATCTTCTAGTAAATTTGGCTTGTTTAAGTACCTGTCAATACAAACTGTTTTTGCCTTGCTATTTTATTATGACATTCCATTTGCTCTAGATCAACATTCATTCCTACCAAAATCCTATTCTTTTCTATCTTTGTCTCTCCAAATACTTTACTCTCATTTTCAGTTTTCAAAAGCCCATCTCATCTCCAGTGAATATATTTATTCTATTCACTATATCGTCAATGAACTTAACTATCAACTTTCTGACTTCCCAAAAAAACACAGCACATATATTTTTATAGTCCTCTTCCTCCACCTAATTTTCACAATCTCCTGTTGTTGCTGTCTGTAGTCATTCAATTGACTCTATGTTTTCCTCAGCATTCTTGTTAAAGAATAGGTAAATACAGACTTACTATTCTGACCCTTGGATGTTACTGGCTAGCCCTATTCTCCATTCCCTACCATTTATTGAGTATTCAGAGCCTTATACAGGTTTCTACTAATAAATATAGAAACAATAAAATACAAATATATCCCGTCAACTTCTTTTTTGCAATGTCTTCATTAATTTCTGTCCAATATATTTTATTGAATGATTTCTCAAAATTGGCAAAATAAATAAAAACTAATATAATTATATAATCTGAATTTTATATACTTGTACTTTCTCTGCATTAGGAAATAATAATTTTATTTCCCTTCATTCTTGACAGCCATGATGGACCTAGAGCCCAAGCCTATTAGGCCACAGCCCATCTTAGTCCACATATTAGCAGGTGCATTATGTGTGATGCTGGTCTTGGGTTCCCTAATAGTATTCACCATTGTCCGTCGTTTAAAAAGGTAATGAAAATATGTATTTGAAGATTAAAATACCTATATGTAATCTCTTAAGCAAATATTTTGTGGACATGAGAGATCACTTTCATACAAATTTTAGGGAGAAAAAGAAGAAAATAATGGCCATAGAAACAGCTAGAGCTGCAGTGGTCACCCAGTGGACTAAGAAAGTTATTGTGGAAAAGCAGAATTTGTCTAACAATGCAAACTCTCAGGAACCATTGGTAATTACTGTTCTCCTGCTTATTTTTTCTTGCTTAATGTAAGGTTTAACATCAATGAATATTGAAATTTGTACTTAAGTGATTTTTATAAACCCAGTTATCAATAATAAGGTACCTATTTCCTCTCTTCCTCCTGTAATGGAAAATTCAGCTGATGCCAATAGTAAAAATTGAGAAGCAGAAATGGGCTAATCAGGGAGGAAATGGCGTGACAGTTGGATTGGGCAATGGTGATGTTGGCAATGGAGGTGGTAGTGGTGGCATTAGTGGTAACATCGTTAGCGGTGGTGGCGTCATATCTGAGTACGAGCTGCCGCTGGATTCGGAGTGGGAATTCCCTCGTGAGCGTCTCTGCATTGGGAAGACTCTTGGTGAGGGTGCTTTTGGAAAAGTTGTGCATGCTGAGGCACAAGGCATCGTCAGACAAGGTGTCACAACCACAGTCGCAGTTAAAATGCTGAAAGGTAATGTTGTACAGGTGCATTTATGTACAATTTATAATTGCTATCTCCTTTTTTTGCTGCACCCATGTCTCCATCTATAGGTTTATAAATGTATTCATAGTTCATAAGTTTATGAATTTCAAGTTCAAAGTTACAGTATCTATGTACTATCATAAGAAATAATTGATATCATTCATCAGAATGAAGGCACTGTTTTAACATTTCACTAGTTTGATGTAGTTGTAGATGCTCACCATTGAAATTTTTATTTCTCAGCCCTGATATACAACTCACATAATTTCTTCAGCTTTTAGCACCATCTCAATAGCTCAAACTGTTTGTATCAATTTTTTTATTATAATTGACATTTTTAGTTATTTTTAAGAACAAATATAAAAGTGTTAAATGATATTCATGATATGTAGTAAGGTGTCATAATTGTCACTTGTCTTTCCTGATTCAAAACCTGGTAAATCTGGACTCTGGTTAAAATCTGGTAGTAACCAACTAAGTCATAATATGGAGTCGAGCTGGTAATGAGTGAACTGATTAAATTCTGTGAGTGGATGGATGAGCTGATATGGGTGAAGCAAACATTTTCAAATCCTATTTTACCAGGTATTTATTGTGTAATGCTCTAGTTCTGAGACAAGTAGTTAAAACCTTTAGTGGTGATGACATAATACATAGCATATCAAGTAAAGAATTTTTATGGAGCAACAGTATCATTATAACTCTAAAAATCATCCAAACTCTTTTAAAATAGAAAATGGTGCCCAAACAATATACGAGTACATATTAAGAATACCATATTTAGACATTTAAAATATTCAAATTTATAAAGACGTAAAATGTGTATACAATTGAGTTTCAACCTATAAAATTTTATTCTTTAAATTTAGAGGGCCACACTGATTCTGAGATGATGGATCTGGTTTCTGAAATGGAAATGATGAAAATGATTGGGAAACATGTAAACATTATCAATCTACTTGGCACGTGCTCTCAAGATGGACCATTATTTGTTGTGGTTGAGTACGCACCACATGGAAACCTGAGAGACTTCCTTCGTCAGCACAGACCATCATCTGGTTATGAAGAACCAGCTGGACTGAATGGCAAGGGTCTGAGAGGGATACAAGAAATTGGAGGAGAAGGAATGAGCCCACTAGAAAGCAAGACTTTGACTCAGAAAGATCTTGTATCATTTGCTTACCAAGTTGCTCGTGGCATGGAATACTTAGCATCTAGAAGAGTAAGTTTGTCTCTATTTTCATCAAATTCATGTACAGAAATGTATTTATTTGCTTAAACAACTTTATTTTGTCATGTTAACCATAAACTATGGGCTATTTTATTTTTACATGTCCTACAACATTTTATTCTGGGGGTCATGCACACACTCGATAAAATATTTAAAATACAGAAACAAGTACCATAAATGTCTGAATATAAGCACCCCTTCTTTGACGAAAAGTCAGCCATAAAAAGTGATTGGGAGGGAAGGGGGACTATTTTCAATCACCACGAAAGTTAACACCGACATTTCATTGTGTATATGTGTCCAAAAAAGATAAGGAAATTCGGAAATAATATGCAAATATACATTTTGGCATTAAATAAAATGATACTGCCTAAAATGGTTGAAATGTTATTGCTATTACATTATTTTCTATTTTGGGTCATTATTTTTATAGTTATTCAATAAAACTTTCTAATTCATAAAAATAAAAATGTTTATTGACAAGAGGATGAGTTCTCGGGTTTCCAACCGGATCCCAGGGTCATATATGGTTCATCAAGTAGGTTATCTTATAGATGTTGCCCTTCATATTTATATAACCTCCCATTTTATTTAAACACAAACTAAAAATTAATTGTAAATGTATTAAATTATGATAAACTGGAAGTGCAGCAAAGGTAAACACTGAACACAAATTACAGAAATAAGAAATCAAGTTAAACTTGTAAGCACCTAATTCAGGAACATATTCTGTTTTTGACATAAAAAGTGTAATTTACCTGAAAAAGAAGATGTCAATGTAAGATGTTCATTTTTTTTTCCAAAAGTGAGACTTGATGTTGAGTATTTTAAGGGTTGAGAAGTTTGGGGGTGCTTATATTCACAGGGGGGCTACATTCAGTCATTTATGGTAATTAGACTAATTGATCAAAAATCATATTGTGCTACCTCCAACCCTATCCTCAAATCACTAAAGATTCTCCTTTCCCCATGTGTGTATATTCTGTCCAGTGCAGTATTTAACCCCTACGCTGCAGAATATTTATAACTATGTTTTGGCATGCAAATGTGGAGGATACATATAACCACTGCCTTTGTACCCTCCCTCGACCCTCTCCAAATTTTATGACCTGACATTTCTAAAAAGGTTCAAATGGTCACACTTTCTTAATATTCCAGAATAGGTAATGAAGATTTAGGCATGATGTTGTGGAATAACACAAGATGAAGATTCATGGCGAAATGAATTTGCAACTTCATTTCAGTTGCAAATTCATTTTGCCATGAATCTTTATTCCAGAATAGGTTGCCCCTTTCCAGCTCCATTTTTTTAGGGTTCACGACCCTCGGGCAAGTTTGACAAATGCACTCCATCAGCCGAGTTTCAGGAAATTCTCTTCTGACCCACCCTCGTCATTTCCCTCATTGTATCCAAGTTTCTGTAGAATTCTGGGTATAGATCAAAGTAATTACATACTGTTTGAAATCAAATTAATCAGAAATTATCAAGGAAAGTAAATATGTAGTTCAAATTTGGATATATTTCTACAGAAAATATTTTAACTACGGTCAATAGTATCTCCACTACCCCCCTCAGAGGAAAATGGGTGACATGTTTAATAAGGGTCATCCCAAGTCCACTACCTGCTAAATCTTTTCCAGCACTAGAAGGGAAGAATGCCTCTGTTACTTTTTTCCAGCACACAGTAGTCACAAAAGAACAAGGCTTCTGCATCTGAGAGGATAATAAATAAGAATCAGAAACAGTTTTCATTAAACTGTAACTTTCACCAAAAAAACACTATAGGTTTAGGTAATCATAAACAAGAATTTATAATAGGGTCATCTTTATTTTTTGAGATGCATAAAGTTTGCTATGAAATCTTTACAATAGCATTATTTCCTCTTCCCAATCTAAACGAGAGGTTTAACTACTTTCCCACAAAATTAAATTTAGGATTCTCTTCCAATTTTATAAGTCTTATCCATGATAACTTTGCTATGTTTCTTGTAAATATTGATTCCATTAGAATAATCTTCTATGTCCCATACTAACATATGCTCTGCTTCAGTAAATAATGTCTGTTCTCCAGATTATTTATTTTATGACATATAATCTTGAATTGGTTTTGTTGTAGTGCATTCATCGAGATCTAGCTGCAAGGAATGTTCTTGTGAGTGATGACTATGTCCTGAAAATAGCAGACTTTGGACTTGCCAGGGACATTCACTGCCATGATTATTATAGAAAAACAACTGATGGAAGACTTCCAGTCAAATGGATGGCGCCAGAGGCTCTGTTTCGAAGAGTCTACACCACACAGTCTGATGTGTAAGTAGTACAGTTGTAAGAATCCTACTGCTAAGTTATGTGAATTAGTAATCATATATTTGTGCTTATACATATATATTTGTGTAAAAATGTGAGAGGGTCAGAATGTCCATTATGATATTTAATGTATAGACATTAGGCAACTTCTTGGAAATGGTTTCTAAGTGAAACATTTCTTTTCTTTAAAAAATTGTTGCTGCATTATATGTTCTACATTTGAGAAATATTTGTTTTCATTATTAATTTCAAATAAAATTACTCCACAGGTGGTCTTATGGAATATTACTTTGGGAGATAATGACCCTTGGAGGTACACCATACCCATCTGTTCCAAGTGTTGAGAAGTTGTTTCAGCTCTTACGAAGTGGCCATCGAATGGAAAAGCCTTCTTGTTGCTCACTAGAAATGTAAGTTTGAATTATATTTGGGCTGAAGTTTGAAATGTAATTTATGGATGTATTTGTCTTGATTCTTTGAATTAATACTTTCAAGTTCCTTTTTATTTTCAATTAGGTATATTCTATTATTTTTACTGTATACACTATTCATACTGAAAGCCTTAATATAATTTACAGTATTAGCAGTGATAGAAATGACATTCAAAGGCCATTATTTTGTATACAGGGTAAATATTTAATAGGTTAAGTATAAGTTGAAAATATATAACTTTTGCCTATTTAGTTAGTTAAGGCATATGTTCTATTGTGATTTTTCAGTTGTGATACCAGTCATAACTCGTAATCTGAAAGATGTGTTATGGAAAAGTGTTTCCTGATAACCTGATAATGGCTATTGTACTGTATTGTAGCCTTAAGTCAAATATATATAATGATAATAATGTGATTGCTTTTTATAAGATGTGCTTAATAATCACTCTCCAGATATCTTAACATTCTCCCTTCTTCCTCTTTCTTTGATTTTAATTAATAGCCTATTATTATGTGTAAACAGAATCAGAGTGTGAGGTTAACAAGTCGGCAAATATAGAGTGAATAAAACTTCAACTTTCAGAGGTCAGCTTTTTGAAATGAGTATATGCAAATACAATTTTAATTAATTTGTAAATCAACTAGGAATAGTTGGATTTGTGAACATGATTAAGTTGGGCATATCATTCACTCTGACATGTAACTGTCACTAAACTCTTCTAAAACAGATTGTCCTAATTTTCAAAATTAAGACTACTCTTATAACCTTCATAAAAATGTATAGATCTGAGCTGTAATAAATTTTTAAATGCCTTGTTAAAATTTTCAGCTACATGCTCATGAGAGACTGTTGGAGCTACCAGCCAAATGAAAGGCCAATGTTTAGTGAATTGGTAGAAGATCTGGACAGAATATTAACAATAACAGCTAATGAGGTATGTCATCCAGTTTGTCTATAGTTTTTATTGTAAAAATGTTACCTATCTTAATGTAAATATTTTTCTTGCAATTTGGTCATACTACAAAATTCATTTCTTATGAAGTCTCTACAAAAATCTCTAACAATATTTTTATCTATTATTGATTTTATTATTTTACATATTATTTATTAGGCACCTATTCATTGCCTATAATAGTTGATTGATAATTTCTATAGCCAATTGATAACTTTATTTTTTTAAGTGATATTTTGTTGAAATTTCTTTTTCCATGCTTTCAATTTTACAAAATGTCTTCAAATATAGAGAATTGAATCCATTTACCAAATTGCTGGAGGTCTAAAATATTTTTATTGGGTTCATTGCATTATTTAAAATTTATTTTTGTTGAGTTTGATTTTTGAAACTCTACTTAGTGGTGCCTAATGTCTTTTCAAATACTGTAGCAAACAGCTGAAAAACATTTGGAACAGTTTCTCAACTTGATTGCAATGTCAACTAACATAAAGTTATATTTTATCCATTATTACCCAATTCATTACTTCATAGTTTAGTAACCTCGATTTGTTCCATAAATTTTCAGGAATATTTGGATTTGGGGCTACCTCAGTTAGATACTCCTCCAACAAGTCAAGAATCAGCTTGCGACATTGAAGGCCAATTTTCTTTGCTCCTTTGATTTTGTATTTGCTCACGAAATCATCAAGGTGGTCATTACAAAGAAATAGATGCCAGACTGTCAGTGCATGAATGAAGAAAGTGTTTCAAGTAGCATTCTGTTGCAGGTTATTATTTCCTTGTCTGGAGCACAGATAAACTTTATTGGGTGAACTGAAGATTTGTTTAAGTGCCAATGTGTGAAAAGAGAACCCAAGTGTGAAGGGTGCTTGTACTGGAAGATATAAGCCACATGTTTTATTTGGCTATTTTCTATAGACATGACAGAAGTTGGGTGAGTTTTAACTCATTCAAATATGCCTATAGGAAACCATAAAATGAAATATGGTATAAAGGCATGCTTCGGAGCCACCACAGTTGGCCATAGCCAGAAATATGAAGTATCAGGTAGATGGTGTGAAACACTTTATATCTAGGCTATAAATGTTCATAGGCCTTTTACCTCCATTCTAATTTCATTTATTGTGATCAATAAGAGACATTATTTGGAGGGTGTGAATATAATAACCTAGTGTAAGATTTTTAAGTGTCAACTAGTCAATGTATGTACCTCTTAATGGTATGAACCTGAATTGTATTAAGTCTCATGGTTGTTGGAATTTCAATTCCATGTATTAACTATGAATAAGTTGGAAAGCAATCTCATGTTGTAAAGTTTCATTGCTACAAAACAGCCATTGGTTGCCTATTCAAAATACGTGAGTGTTGTTTCTGGTCAGATTAATCGATAAAAAGTACAAAGTTCAATGTATATATGTGATCTTGCATCATTAATTGGACTCTATTTATGACTCCAGGCTTGCTCATTGTTTTAGATGATCAATGTGAAATGAAAATGAAACATTATTATTATTTCATAGAGCATTGGTCATGGATGATTGACTTTATCCAAATGTGTAAAAAGAGTCATGAAGTCCACAGATACTGCCACTCATTTTGAATGGTTAGGATTGTAAATTCAATTAAACCAAGTAAGAGAGATGCTACAAGCATTTCTTTCACCCCAGTCGATAATGTCGACCAGTGTATTGCATTTATTATATTTCCATCCTGGATGAATCTTTTGTACTAATGAAATTTCTTTACTGTCGCGCTTGGTAAGATGCTGTATATGTGTATATTTATAATGTTTCTGTTTGTGTGAATGTATGATAAACTTTTAAGTAAAAGTGAGTTCACAGGTATTAAATTATGTGAGTGTAAAAAGATTGAACATAAGTACATTATACTTAAATACTAGATAATGCACCTTTTAAATGCCACTAAAACACATTGAAAAATAAAAATTGGTAATCTTAGCTCTGAATTTTTACCATGATACCATTGCTGTGATGGTTAGTCACCATGTAATTTTGAAGAATTTATGAATTAGTATAATATTTGTCTGCGAACAATTTAAATTGAAACTATAAACTAAGTTTCATTTGAAGCTCAATATAATTCATTGAAATTTTTGATTTTATAATGCATTGCAAGCCCAGAAAAATGCATAGTGTCTCATTAAATAGGTGAGTCTTTTTTCATGGAGTTAAAAAGAGTAATGGAATAATTTCTGTATCAAGCCCATGAGGTAGATATGCATGAGTATATCAATTTTTCTACACTATACTTTCTCCTCAATTTGGTAAAAATCTGAAAATATATCTCATAATACAACTGAAAATTGCACAACACATATGCTCAGTGGTAAGAAAATATTTTTCAATGTTATAGGCATGCCCAAGAATGCTATATTTCTCTATAAAGTTAATTCATGACATGTTGACATGACATATTGAAGACAATTAGTTTTGCTGCATTTGATCCTCCCCCTTTCCATTACTACGTATTGTAAAAAATCACCTGTAAAAATCAGTCAATTGTCTGTTTTATTCATTTGCACTTATCATTTGACTATTTTAATTAATTGGGCCTATACCTCTACCACAGACTAGACTCTCAGTCTTCCTACTCTCATAAGACTTATGGGAAAGTGATTCGGCGTCGCTGTCCAGTGAGCCTAACAAAAGGTGTAACGTTGAAAGAAACGTTGCAACGCGAATTTTTTTATATATTTTAATCATAGTTTAGTCTGTGCCAAAAGGTTATCTTTCCCTCCATTCGGATCGACTCGGTAAGATTTTGGGTTATCCGGCATCATATCAAATTTGCCATCGTAAGCTTGCAGATGTTTTGGCTTGTTGTGTGTTCATTGAGGGAAATATACAGCTGATTGAGAGGTAAATTGTACTATCATAAGATCTTATTTGTTTGAAAAATTACCTATTTTTCATATTTCATACACCAATTTTAGTTGGCGAAATTGCCGTTTCGAAGTGTTGTTTGTGTTTTTACCGTACTATTTTTTACTATATTCTTGTAGCACATATATAATTTTCTTGGAGTACATTATGTATAGAGCATTCAGTGAATAATTGTTTGTTGCATAACGCCGGGAGTTTCTGGTTTTCGTGAAGAAATTGTCATGGCCTTATGTAAGCGGTCTGTTTACATTTTCGGAGCCCCCTTCTGTTGCTTGAATAGTCCTGGACAGAGATTATTCAAAGGTACGAGCTCTCATGAGTGGATCATGAGGCAAGTGAAAGATCCATATGTAGAAAAGGCCAAAAGGATGAACTACAGGTGAATATCTTCAAATATTACATAAATCAATTTTTTTAAATGTTGGAATGTGGAATCCTTGTTGATTGGTTTAGTCATCGATGTTCAAGTTATGGACGACCGTTACGCGGTTTTTTAATATTTAATTCTTTACCATAAAGCTTATTTCGTGTTGATCCGTGATATTTTAATTTCTTTGAACTTTAGTTTGCCTCTCGCTTGGCAATTCGGTTAATCTTAACGAGTAATAACAAACATGGAAGAATAGTTTTTTTTTCATATTAATATGAATTATCCACACTAGAACAATATTTGGATTGAAAATACGAAAAATTTAACCTTTTTTCCCTAGAGTAATCCAAACGTATTAAATACAGTTATCAATTTATTTTCATTATGTATGATTTGTCATTAATTTTTTCAATTAAAATTAAGTCAATAATCACTTTCGAGCAGCTCAATATCCTCAGGAGAGGTTAAATGACGTCCATTTAAGAAACATACTGTAGCCTAAACATGTGGAATTATTATAGCCAATTAGTCTTAGCTCATAAACACTTAATAGAAGCGTTGCAGACGTATCGTTTGCGATCTTCTGATTAATTTTGTTTCTGGAAATTTTGAACTTACCTTGCCATTGGCTACGATTGTAGGAAACGTCCACCAATTTAATCATTGGCCAATAATCGGATTCATTTTGAACACCGAGCTGTGGGTGGCGAACCGATGGCAAATGTGCCCAAAGTGGTATACGCAGGGAAATGATTATTATTAAGGCACTAAGGACAATTCCAAAGAGGAATTTAGATTACATGTTCGAAATAGCAATGGAAATTGATGAGTGAGAAGATTTGATGGCTGTTTATTATAATCATTTAATTATGTCACTGCTGTTTTTTGCTTTACATAAATTACATTTTTTGTTATATCACAGTGTAGAGACATGTAACTTATACTGATAGAACTTTTATATCATATTTCATTCATCTCATCTTTTATGCACTCCAATAAAATATTTAAACTTAACAAATATGATTAGTGACAAAATATATATTTATGTCTTGAAAGTTAAACAAATAGTTTTCCATTAATATTGAATAATTCCATAAAACTTATTTCTGCAAATATATATTTTGTGAAACATTTTTTAATACCATTTGAACATTTTTTTACTTTGAAAACATATTGTGGTGAGTTTCTGTCAAATTTTTAGTTGCATAATAGGGATTTTCATTGGAACTATTAACAATGGAAATCATGTCAGCATTTTTTATTTCAAATTTCTCATGAGGACCCTGAAATGAACACTGGGCTCGGATGAAAATGCAACGGGGCAGTATGTCTGACCTATATAATTAGATCCCGAATGACCTAATTCCCTATTTACACCCCTAATTTTCATGTTTCCGAATGAAAGATTATCTGCCTACTGCTGAAGAAGCTGATTTCTTCTGCAGAACTAATAAATGCAGCACTTATACACAATTGGCTGATGAAACATTAAAAGGAACCTAAATTAAAATTGGTTAGGTGTAAAAGACTTCTCTTTCCCCCAAAGAATGTGTTTTCACTTTTCCAGCCCTCATATATATTTTTCTTAAATTGATGCAGATTGATGAAAGGTTTTAGAGAAACGCACTCTGCAATTCCACATGAAAATACACTTATTCACTCACGACCGACCGGGTTTCGCCGTGTCACAGCACCTGATGATGCTGTGCCACGGTGCGAAACCGGATCGTGAGTGAATAAATATTTTTATGTGGAATTGCAGAGTGCGTTTCTCTAAAACCTTTCATAATGAAAGAATTCCACAAAGTAACGCCTGAAACCATATCTTAGATGCAGATTGATCTAAGCAAAATATGATGTCGACTAATGTACTCTAATTAGAATTTTCTTTGTTCGGACCCTATCTTGACGTGAGCAATATTCTGTTACTTAATTAATTGTGCCAGATGACCATAATGCCATCAGAAATAGTCATTTTGCTTCACTTTGGAAATACAACAACTTTTATTGATATAATACCTTGATTTTTTTTGTTTGTGTGGAAAATTATTGCAAAGAGTGAAATATGATATTTTTTTACTAACACCTAGGGTTTAGTTATATCTACTTGAAATTATTTCTTTCTGATCATTTGCATTCAAAGTCACTCTCAATGTAATTAAATGAGAGACAAACTTTGTAATTCCACATAAATATATTTTCTACACAACCCAGGTTTCTTCACGATGCAACATCATCAGGTCTCATTTAATCATGAAGCATTTCCACCAAGTTACGCCAGAAACTATCTCCTACTCTCAATATAATATAATTACATAAGTAAACTTTGCTGTTACTCAACAATTTAGAGAGAGTATTACGATGGAAAGAACACATCTTCCTTCACTTTAATCATAAGAATTGTTAAGGAAGAGAGAAAACAGGAAAGTGTTGACTGTTTTATAGCTTATCACTCCACAGAGTTGAATTTGGCTTACTGGTATCCCATCTGCTATTCTTCATTATCATGGATGTCGATCGATGGCAGAGAAATTCTCTCTTTAGGTTTTTTTAATGTGTCACTGATCTCTCTTGTATCCCTTTTATGAGTATGTTTAAATTCATTCCTTAATTGATTCACTTACCTTTTTTAATGTTTCCTCATTATTTAAAGTTAGTATTAATAATTTTCTATTTTGAAAGTCGCTAGGTTACTGTTGGGTATCTTCTTCTTCATGATTGACCCTGATATTCAGCAATCATTTGAAAATGAAGCTCTCCTGTTGATGTTACATAGTTTCCAGCCAGGTGTCACTGGGATCTGAGCTGTGGCATTGGCCTGGCAGTGGTTCAGTGCAGTGGCCACAAAAGAGAGATTCTTTTTATCAATTTACAGCAGAACATCATCCCACAGAACAGAACCATTTTGGTGTGTTGAATAAAAAAAATTTCAGTTTTGTTGGAATTAGCAGTGTGGCACTTGGTTCAGTTTCTTTTTTGCACTTAATAGTTTGTGGCTCACTTGTGTCACTTCCAGTTTATACCATTACTTGTGCGCCACTATTCGTATATCATACCACATTGTAGTGTACACTTTGCTCGGGGCTTGGCATTGAACCCTTATTTGCAATTTGTCTCAATCATGTGACTATTTCTGGCGTCACCACTTGTAATTTTTTATTTGTTTACATCAATTGAAAATTTTATGTAGCAGTAATTTAAAAAATTTATCAATTTTACGGCTGTATTTAGGTCTATTTGTCTGCCGCTCTGATTTTAATTTTCTAAACCACTTGTTGCCAACAGTAGTCCACTGGGATTCAAATATGAATCATCAATAAGTTCAGCAGTTCCAAATAAATGCAATTAATTAATGGGCAGTTTTACTACTTGCTATTCAACTGTAATGTACAGTTGAGTCATTTTTTGTTTCGAGACATTTTGATTATCACCGTCAGTAAAGTTGGAAAAACGTTCCCCCAGCATAGTAGTATTTTCTGTGAAATATTGATAATCATGGCAATTTTAGTTGCTTCATATTTGTTTTATGTTTTAACATATTATAAATCATTGTTCTTAATCGAATTTTTCCTTGAAATGTTTCAGATCAATTCTCTTTTTTCCCATAATATTTTTAAATTAGAACATTATATTGCAATATTTTATGTCTGATGAAATGTTGAAGGATGATATAAAACCAAAATTTAATTGCAGCTGAAATTTCATCTCAGGTTTTTCCTTCAAATTGATCAATGTATAAAAAATGATTTCTTATTTAACTTTAAGTTTGTACTGCTTACATGAGTTTCAAATCTATTTCAATTTTAAAAGAAAGAACATATAGATTTTAAGAGAGGGTAGGTAAATGGAATCTGCACCTACTCAATGAATTTTTCCATTGATAATTATAGATCTGGGTACATTGTGTCATTAGGTAAACATTCTCTATGTAAAACTTTTTCATTAAAATTCAACTTCAATTGAAAGTCATTTTCAAGGTGATAGGGTCATGAAAAGAGGCTCACACATTAATGTGGAGGAAAGGATGGTGGGGTTTGAAACAGGGAGACCCTCTCAACCTCCATATAACATATTTCCCTGGCTCCCACAAACTCAAGACCATCTTGAAGGACCTTTTTCCCATTCTATCACAGAACAATCATCCCTCTTCTCTTTTACCTAGATCCCCGTCAGTAACCTACAAACGTCCCTCCAACTAAAAAAGATTTGCTTAAATCCACCAACCCTCTTCCACGCCCATCCAACAACTCTCCTCTACCTCATACTTCCCCGTGTAACCGTCCCCGATGTAAAACTTGTCCCCTAATTCTTTCAACTCCTTTTTTTCCTCATGTAATAATGGTGTCTCTACCTCCTTCCGGTGCCAACTGCCTCAGTAAAAATGTGATCTACCTCCTTTCCTGCAATCGATACCCTTCTTTTTACATAGGCGAATGTACCAACCCTCTTTCAATCCGCATTAACAACCACCGATTCTCTACTAAATCTGTCTCCTTTTCATCCCTTCCAATCCCTACCCACTGTGTATTCCATGACCTCCCGTTTGATAATTGTTTTTCCCTTACTGTCCTTGAAATCCTTCCGGCATCCTCCAATATCCAACTCAAGACCCGTGAACTCACATATGCCTACCATTCCCTTAATTTCAATATCCCTTGTTTAAATATCTACCACTGACCCCTCATACCCTTTGTCACTCTCTCTCCACTCCCCATTCTTTCTGCCACTCTTCTCCCCTCTCTCCTCCCCATTCCCCTCGTCACTCCCTCCCCTCCTTTACGTCCTCCCCTCCTTCCCCTCCTCCCCAATTATTGTGCATGTCAGCCTTCGTCAGCCAGTTCTCTCAGACCGACGAAGGGGTAAGCAAGCTTCAAAATATCTCTTCGTTATGTGAGTCTTTCTTTCTTACCTATTTCTATGTGTGTATTTGAGAATTCACAACTTCTTTGTGGAAGTTGCATATATACAAGTTAAGACAATGCAAGAGAAATGTACTTTTCCACAGAATATTCATTGCATGCAATGAGTCAAACCATACTATGGCATCATATGTATCGAATAAAATTCCGAGAGTTTGGTATGCTCCCCACCCTCAGAGTCGTGTCTGATGGTATGTTATAAATATTCTGTAGATTAATACAATACTTGCATTGTTTGACACTGTCAGAGTGAATGTTTCCTTGGTATCTAGAAAGACACTTCTTATCTACAAATGGCAGATATTTATAATGCCGCAGGCCTATAGTTCGATTCTTTTAAATACTTGAGTATTTTTTACCTTAATCAACAATATAAGAATATGTATAATGCATAAAATAATTTTTTCATAAAATATGTAATACCTGTCTATATTGGGTTTTTAGAGTCTTCACATCAAGTTTTGCATTCATTCCAGTCAGCTTCTACACTTTGACTGAAGGAGGCCGAGACTGGAATGGCAGTGAAACTGTAGTCTTTACTCATGAAGTCATGTTAGGTGACAATTCCAAAAAATCAATGCATATTATCAAAAGGGCATTGCAAAAATTACAAAATAAAAAAAGGTTTTTTTTTTTATTCATTAGGAAATGGTCTAGAAAGACAAGTGTATCTTTATTTATTAGCATGTGGATGTTTTCGTGAAAAAGGTTAGACTTTCACTTCTCCATTTTGCAGGTGCCGTAGTGCCTTTAAGCTCCTTGAAATGAACGAAAAGTATCGCTTCCTTTGCCCTGGCCAGCAAGTCATTGACTGTGGTGCAGCACCTGGGAGTTGGACCCAAATACTCGTGAAAGAAACCAATTCAAATGGAAAAGGTTATATATAATTTATTGTCTGCTTCCGTAATGATTTTTTTTAAGGCTGCATTCACTAGGAGGCCATCACTTGGTGGAATGTCTTGATAAAAACAATGTTGGTTTTGAATACTTTGTACATATATATTTCCACAAAACAAATTTTTACAGCTCACAACCAGTTTTCATTTTTCGAGTTGAACAATGTTATTCAGCAAAACTGAACTGTAAAATTTGTTTTTTTGTGGAAATATACAAAGTATTTAAAACCAACATTGTTTTTTACAGTAGGAAAATCCATCGTAACATATTGAAGTTTGTGTTCAGTCAGTTTTCCTCTTGATGGTCGGTTGAGTGGAGACAGTGCTCGCCTATGCACGTGGTACATATATTTATTTATATTAAAAAAACAGCACAAATACTTATTACAATGACTGTATGAACTCAATAAGTAAAACAAAAATAATAAAGACAATCCATAAAAATCATACAGGAGAGGAAAAAACACATTAAAAAACGATTCACAGGTAAGATGGAAGATTGGGTGAAATCAAGGGCGTGTACTGGGGGGTGGGTAGGAGGGTGTTACGTTTAAGGAAGGAGTCGAAGACGGTTTTTTACGAGGAGGCTATGTCCATGGAAGGTGGGAAACCGAGTGTGACGGGGTATCGTCGAATGCTGTGAATGGGGATAATCGGTGGAATGGTGAAAAAAGGCAGAATTTAGAGGAGTTTGGGGAGGAAGACTGTGGTGTCACTCACTGTGGGTGAGATGGGGTGGAGGAGGAACGTGGATGGAAAATATGGAGGAAGTATGATGCCCATTCGGAGATAGATCCGATGAAGTTGTTTAAAAAGAAATTTCATGTCTGAGACTGTTCGCCGGTTGGAGAGAAACTCCAAGGGAGGGGAGAGAGAGAGAGGGGGCAGATTCCCTGGATGATGAATTGTTGAGGGAGGGGTTGCGATGTCAGACTTGGCATTGGCAAAGGAGTTATAACAGGTCAGTTTGATGGTATGAGTTTCAGTGGTGTGGCCGGGGTGATAAGCAGGGGCAATACTCCTTTCCCTGTGGTACGTTTGGTTTCAATGGATCTTTAATACCCATGTAATCACTCTACATAGTATTTATTTGGGTTTCGCTTGCTATGCATCAGGAAACAATTTGAATCTGGGGACATTCCCCTTCAGCTTTTGAGTTCCCTACCTATTGGGTTTATTTTAACATTAACGACAATAATGAATAAAAGAAATGCACTTTTCCACAAAAATATTTAATACGTACTACGGGCATTTCGGCTTGCTAGGCCATCATCAGGTACACGACAAATGTTTACAGACAAGGCAGATATATATATATATATATACACCAAAAGGAAGAGGGAGGAAGCAGTGTTTTACATATCGAGAAGAAGGGAATTAGGCTGGATATTCTCGAGCAAATGAAAATTGTTCAACACAATCGTGGACTGTTGCTTAATGATCAACTTTTTCATGTGCATTCTCCTCTTTTGGATATCCCTTCCATTATCCTTCCCTCTTCTACTGCTGCCCTCCCGTAACACCCTCAAAAGTGACTCATACCTATCTGAACCCTCCCTCGTAGTCACCCCTAGCCTCCGTCTTCCGTACTTCCCTCCTCCCCCCCTGCCCATCCCTCTTCTAACCTCACACACCACGTTGGGGTACACTTCGCCGTAATCACCTCGTCCACTAATCCTCTCACCATTTCTTCCTCCCTCTTTCCCCACCCCTCTTACTTTTTGGTATATATATATGTCTTGTCTGTAAACATTTTGTCTTGTACCTGATGATGGCTTAACAAGCCGAAACACGCGTAGTACGCATTAAATATTTTTCTGGAAAAGTGCATATCTTTTATTCATTATGGGTTCCTTCCACTACGTCCAGCCCGCAACTGTTAATCTTATCTTGGATTAATAGCATGAACGCGAAAAAATAATTAGCACGAGAAAAATTACAGACTCATTTAGTTCAAAAGCGAATGTCACAGTCAAAGGGTATTGTTCAGGCTGTTCTCCTAAGACCTTTGGTGTGGATTGGTGTATTATTGTCCAATTTTCTAATAAGAAAAATTGATATTTCATATGTGATCCTCTCCTATCGTAGTCATTTTAAAGGGAAAACCAGAGGGATTAGTTCCTGTGCTTTTTTCGTGATTTTTGTGTACAATTCCTCCCAAGTGTTG
>WURS02000013.1:11802378-11822112 GCA_011762765.2 Rhinocypha anisoptera | reverse complement strand
CTCTCCTAGACCTTCTTCACCCCAACACACACGCGAGGGGCCAGACCTTCTTCTTCCCCGGTGACGCACTTCATTATTCTCCCTCCGACACCTCCCTGCCCCCTTCGTCTCTCTCTCTCTTTCTCTCTCCCCCTCTGTGTCTCTCCGCTCACCCACCCCCCTCCTCCCCGACCACCTTGTCCAATGTTCGGGTCTTCTTTCTCACCCTCCCTCTTTCACTTCATCTCGTCTCCCGCCGTCAACCGACCGCTGATAACGTCCAAATCCCATGGCCTTCGCAGCTACGCCGCACATATGAGTGTGTGTCTGAAGGCCCACCCCCCACCCACACACTTTCAAGTCAACCTGTCGTAACCTCCACACCTCCTATCCCCACCGCCGTCGGCTGCGGGGGAGTAAGGAGGCACCGGACCGGCCCGGATTGCCTCCCATCCATTCGGCCGGGATAGACTGACGCGGCTGCGATTGCCGATGATGTGAACACCCACTTCGCCATCGTCCTGTTCCGTCCACTCTCCGATCCGCTTAGAGAGAGACAAACGGTGAAGACTTTGCTTTGTTTTCTTGTTTCACAAGTGTACCTTATCTCGTGCTGAATTTTATAAATATACATAATAAACCAGGCCGGCCACATTCCACCATAAAATTTAATCGCACACACGACCGATTTCTTCGTATAAATTGTCTTCCCTTCTTTTAATCTAGTCCATGTTTTTTCTTTATTTGTCTGCGGTCAAGTTGCCAGATATATATACTTATGAATAAATAAATTAAATTGTAAATTTGCACACATATATATATTAAAATTTTTTTTTTTCTTTTTAAGCGGAACTCTTCTTATGGCTCCTTTCACAAAAATCGGACTTGAGGAGTAAAACAGGTAAAAAAGAGAGAGGCGTGCGCACATAGCCAGCGTGTGTACACAGCGAACCTGCGTACATACACCCTGCGCCTGCGGGGTTGGGATGACTTGGGGAGTAAAACGGGAAAACAGCGAGACGGCGTGCACTCCGAGCAGCGTGTGCTCCGATTACGTGCACACACTTAGTAGCCCGCGAGAGAGAGAGAGAATGCGCGTGAACCGTCTACGTATCCCGCGTTTCAACTATTGTTTTCAGACAATCTGTCGTCTACGCATCCTGCGTTTCAACTATTGTTTAAAAACACTATATTAATTTTTATAAGCACGAGGGTATTCCCAGAAGTACCTGACCTCACAAAGAAGACGTTAAAAATTTGCGAAAAAATGTCTTTATTTCTAAAAATAATCTCCTTTTAGCTCGATATATTCCCCCCCCCCCGGTGTTCAAGCGCTCCGATACCATGTTTATAGAGAAAAACGTCAAACTCGTCAATATAGCCATTAGCCGCAGACGCCACCTCCTAATTGGTGGAAAATCTTTTACTACCTAGCCATTTTTTTCAAGTTTTGAAACAGAAAATAATCCAAGAGAGCTAAATATGGCGATTACGGTGCGTGAGGAAGCAATTCACAAGTTAGTTCATTGATTTTTGCCAACGCGATAACGGATGTGTGAACTGGTGCATTGTCTTGACGAAAAAAAATTTTCTTTTTCTCGAAATACGGCCGTTTTTTCTTGATTGCGTCACTTAAACGATGCAATAAGTTCGCACAATACTCGCCGTTGATTGTTTTTCCTTTCTGAAGATAATCAATAAAAACTATCCCACGCTCATCCTAAAAAAGGACGCCAAAACCTTGCCTGCAGATGCAAAACCTTCGCCTTCTTTGGAGCAGATTTTCCCCTTTCAATCCATTGTTTTTACTGTTTCTTCGTCTCAGGTTCGAAGTGGTGGACCCATGTTTCATCCATGGCATTAATCGACGAAAAAACGCGGTTTTATTGGTGTAAAACTTCGCCAAAAACTCGATTGAAACATCCTCATGACGCTGTTTTTCTTCTATTGCGACCATTCGCGGCACTCATATTGAGCACAACTTTCTCGAATCTAAATTTTCAGTCAATATGCGATGTGAAGCACTTTTTGACATGCCTATCATGTCTGATAGCTTCGATCACTTTCAGTCGACGATCATCCAATACCATTTTGTGGATTTTTTTCATCATTTATTGCGTAGTCACTTCATTTGGTCGACCACTGCGATGCTCGCCTTGGCAGCTCATATGGCCTCGTTTAAACTCTGCTACCAAATATTTTACTGTAGTAAACGAAGGAGTAGACTTCCCCAAACCATAATCTAGCTCCGTTTTGATATCGGTTGGACTGAGACCTTTCAAATGAAAGTATTGCATCACATAACGATGACCAACTTTTTCCATGGTTACAAATTCACCCAGGGCGTTCATTATTGATGGTTGTCAAGCAAATAATAACGTAGCGTCTTCAAACTTCAAACGACCTTTATAAGGAACTTTCGAACACAGTACATTTTTTCAAACAACAACAACCGGCGTCTATACGTCAGGTCGCGTACTTCTGGGACTATCCTCGTGTTACTGACAAGAGCAACGGCCATTACTCCTGCCAGTACAGATAGAGCAATTCATCAGAAGTCCCAGAACCTTCCAACTCGGAAAAGTAGAATCCCTTGAGAGTTTTGCAATAATTATTTTACTGAAAATATTTCAACGAATTATTATGATTATAACAAAAAAAATCAGACCAGGTTTGCCGAGTGCGTAGCGCACTCACCTACTGATCCTAAGGTCGCAAGGCATGGACGTTGTTCCCCTATAACGAATTTTCCGTCAACAAGGGCAAGCGCCTTAATAACATGTGCCAATACCAAATGAAAAAGCGATCACAAAATTGTAGGAAAAAAGCTTTAGAGGAAAAAACATTACTACCAGAACACCAACAATACCCAAAATATGAGATTGAGGATAACCATTCAGCGATAAATTTCTTACTTCTGTACTCCTTAATAAATACATATTTTCGAGCAAGCAGGGTTGGCGAATCCATATTGTTTGTGAGAGGGAGGCCGGGGGAGAAAGAAACTACTGAAAGGGAAGTCGTAGTTAGTGGGCGAAAGGAGGAGTAGTGGGCCAGTTAATTAAGGATTGTAATGGATTAAAACAAGTTAAAGTGGCAACAAGAAAGTAGGTGAAAATTCCATTAGGACAAGTTCTTGAAGTAGTACGTAACTACAAATAAGGTCGAAATAAATCTTTATAGTGACTGGAGTCACAATAGTTTTAAGAAGTGGAAGTTCGACAACGGATTCAACAAAAGAACAGTGTTTGGGTTGAAAAGAGGGCTGGTAACATGGTTCCTGGATGAAGTTCGTTGGGATCGGAGAGAAAATAATCCCGGATTAGAGAAGAACCATGTGTGCAGACAGGGCGAGGGAGCCGGTAGAAATACGAACCATGAAATACATCACTGCAATTGGGGATGACCTGAAAACAGCCGAAATTTCACCAGAAGTTATTGGTTATAGAAAAATTTTTCGTAAAAAAATTGAAGATATGATTTTTGGCATGGTGGAAAAGCGGAAGAAGACCGAGAAAAATTATTTTGATGAAGGAAGGAGAGTACACTCCGAGAGAATGAGGGATGGAAGAGAGGAGAGAAAGGAAAGCGAAAAATAACAAAACTCCCGCCTATTTGTACTTCACGTGATCCAAAAAGGGCCTAGACGTGTAAAATAATATATCGTATACATATATATGGTTTTCGAAAGGACACAAATAAGTAGTACATGTAAAACACAGAAACAGGAAAAGAGAAAAATTTTTTGAACAGGAATTTTTGGCTACACGAGAAGTCTTCATCCTCTGTAAGAAGAGTATTTTTACAGGGGATGGAGGCTGAACATGTAGCCAAAATTTCCTGTTAAAAAAATTAGCTTTTTTTCTTTGTTTTTCATGTAATATTTGTGGCGTCGCAAATCATATAGTTTGCTCTACTGAGCTTTCCTTCAACTGTGCGTGTGTATATATATATATAATGAACACAAACCCGAAGAGGCTACGGCCTACGGCTACGGCTACGGCTCGGTCAGGGACAAAGCTAATGCAGAATGTGACTCAACCTATCTCATTGTGTTATATATTGTCTATATGTTATCATTATTTTATTTTATTATTACTTATGTATAGCATTATGTGTATTGTTAAAACTTGACTCGGGAATAAACACCTTAAATCAATCATTTCCCCGAAGAGGAGAAATCCTATACCGGGGTCCATGCTCTTTGTTATTGTCTAAATTATTAATTATTTATTGTATTTATTGTTTCTTGGCCATGGAAATAAACACCTTAAAAGAATAGCGACATCCACACCCTGAGGACGACTCGGCCATTGAAACGTCGGCAGAAATGCAGAGAGTGACCCGGTGGAGAACCCAAATAGCCTTCACCAACGCAATACGCAGGGAACACATCCATTCTTTCTTCAGAGGAGCATTACTTTCCAGTCTTCATATTTTAAAATTACTTAATTGGAAATAATATCATTGGGTAGATTTTACACAAAATATGGGAGTGTGTACATTTGTACTAAAAATTTTTTTTAACTGAACACACAGTTGTACCAAAATCATCTGGATGATAGATGTCAGGTCAGTGTTTCACCAAAGCAGCAATACCATTTCCAAAGGAGAGGAATAGGCATGCCCTGGACTGACTCTTAGTTAAATGAACCCAGATATATCTATGCAGATTTCTTCAATGTCAATATTTTGGTCAGACTGCGACCATGACTGGCAGAGAGGAATTGTAATACTGTTTATTACTTATTTATGTTGTTCTTTCAAACTTTCAAAAGGACATGACTGCTAACTTTGCATCAAGGGCATTAACAACATTTTCTGCAACTACTCAGCGATGGTCATCTGATGGCCAAAAAATGACAATAATATTCTAAAAAATAAACATTTTATTGGCATCAGGAATTTTCCACAGCAAAAAAAATGGATTGAGTCAGCTGCTGCATACTCCTACAACACTAGGGTCGGAATGCCTATTTTTATTTAAGCATTTTCTTAGAATAAGAGATTAAACATAACTGGCTCAAGAGTTATTTAAGTTACAGGAAGAGATATTCAATGCAGGGAAATTAACTGGCTATTAGTTCCCCATTTCACCATAAAATAGAAAAGTTGAAACTTTCAAAGTATTGTGAAGTGACTAATTTCACAACAGACACTTCCATTTTAAACACCATGGAAGATGAACATAGGTTAGGAATCTAACCTCAATTGCCTCGTATTTCAGGTGGCCATACATTTAATGTCGCATTAAGTTACTCTACGTGAGAATGAATATTGATACATCTCTAGTCAGACATTCATTTTTAAAAAATAGAACTTTTTGTCACCATGGAAATATAAAAATAAACACAAATTTCGGATGAATGTGAATACTTACATCATGAAAAATGCAATGAAGTACAAAAAAATATATCTGTATTCAACCTAGCTATGTATATTTTATAAAACTGATATGTTGACAACTTAGAGAAATTACTATTTCTTTGGTGCATGTCGAAAAGTTTTATAATCAAATGTTTTGAATCTATCAAATTCCCACGACTAAATTAAAATTTGTCCATTGGTTATAGTGACATTACGAAATGAAAGGTAAATGTTTTCCTTCACTACTTCAACTACCACTAATCATTATACAAATATGGTCGAAAGTAAAAAACAAGGTATACAATAAACCCCCAACATATTTTAGAAGTGATATAAACATCCAAATAAGTATATAATCACAACAAGTTAATTTTCCCCGATATATTTAACAACATCATTATCGGCTGTGCATCGTTATTAATTAGTTAATAAAATAAAAATCCAACTTACATCAAATGGAGGATATACAGCTGTGATGTAAAGGGTGGTAATGACTCCCAGACCAATGATGCCAATTGTCAAAGCAATTCCGCAAAGCATCCACCAACGGCTGAGACCCAATTCTGAAGGATCCCCTAAAAACATGAGAGGTTGGAAACTAATATTCTGACACATGTAGTATCATGGCAACCGTAAATATGGGTAACAGTCTAATAATCTCATAAAGTAAATTTTTACAAGATGAGATTATTTATTTGCCCATGCGAAGTACACTATAGTAACAAATTCTTCAATAATACATAAATGAAAGCGCGAAAGAGATACATAATTGGCAATATACAACCCTTATTTAAATAATAATTAAATTATGAGGTAATGCCTCATTAGGCCGCAGTTTTTCTGACGAGTTAATAGTCCCCTACCTCGTTTAACAAGAAAGAGATGATCTCCATCCTTTAACCCAACCTCTGCCAGAGTTTTCATGGACTCGCGCAATCTTTTATCCTTTGCAAGAAGCACGAAACCAGGGTCTCTATGAATTCCCTACTCGAAAATAGAGCCCTTTATTGGATAAAAAGAAACCAAACAAACTCGCCAGATAATAATTTAGCATATAAATAAAACATACTTTAAAGGCACAATAATTATCAATAAGGCTTCCAACAGTATCAGAGGAATCCACTCGTTGTTCTTGGTATCCGCCAATTAGGCCAGACGATTCAATTATCACAGTAATACTCATGTTTTAATATAGGCAAAGTGTGTAACGTAGCGGGAATAATGTAAAAAACCTGAAAATTAAACTGTAAAAGATTCCTAATAGTTTCTTCCTGGCGGTGTTAGTCACTAGAAAACGCTTATTAAGCAAATCGCATAGCCTAAATATCCTTCATATAATAAAGCAAAGCATATACGTACAGAAAGCTATTTCATAAAACCGTGACGATCTCAAATTAAGCTAACTAAGTGATACAAAAGCTATGATGACCGTTCAGAACCCCATCATGTGAGTTAACTGTCCGCCATTGACTTCTTATCTGCTTCAAAGCATCATGGGTAAGGAACACAGTATCGGTGACGTCACATAATTAGAGTAAATACAAAGTAGACTGATGTGCCAGTGGCGTGCTGTGTTTGAGCTCAGTGATTTCACTCAATTTTGTAATGGATAACAATAAAATACAGGTTAGTAAACTTGTATATATGTTCATTAATGTGTACGCATTGCCGCAACGGTTATTGTGATTGTATTCAGAAATTTTTTAAATAATTGAATGCATAATTATTGACATTTGCGTACCCTTGTTAGTTTTCATTTTAATGAATGGCCTCGTATGCACATATTTTGTTACATATACTGTGGAAATTGTCACCTATTATTACCTTGAGTCAAATTTTTAGCTAATTTGTTTATTTTCATTTCAGCTTGTTGGTGCACCGTGTGGCCACCACGGCCCATATACATTTTATAAAGCTTTTAAGTACTGCAAAAATGGAAAGTATAAAATTTTAGCGTTGAGTGAATTCTTTTTTGTGAAAATTTGGAGTGACTCGGATTTAGTGAGTATCGGTGAACTACAACTGCTGTGGGAAGACAAAAATAGCGACCAAGTGTTATCAAGTTTACGTTTGTATTTCCTGCCTGAAAATACTCCGGAAGGGAGGAGTGACGATCATGGCGAAGTGAGTACTGATCTAGTTGTATTTCTATTGTGAAAATAGTATGGTTATGAATAGTGTTTAAACACAAGACTTGTTCACTGTATAGTTGAATATCTGTGAGAAAGCTGGCGACATTGTTTGAACAGATTTTATTAGTACAAAAATATGACCACGTGCACGTATTTAATTGGTCTTTATTTGGCTAATGTTAGTGAAGCCATTTAATTGAGTGCCGTAACGATGTAATTCGTGAAGATGGCGACTTGATTGTTCATTTCTTGAATTCATTATACAATTGCGAAACTGTTATCTACGTTTATATCACTGTTATTGGAGTTATTTGCATTCATAATTCTAAGATTACTTGTGGCTGACTTATGCGTAATAGTAATTATTAATTAAGAAACTTCAATAGTAATCATCATATTGCAATTGTCATATAAGTTGGTACGATAAGTTTTTCGTTGATGGAATAAGACGTGAACACAATATTGATTCCTCAATTACCAGACTCGACGAGCCTATAATAGGGGTTATGTGCTGGAACGGAAAGAGGTTGCCCTTGAGCTTAGCGTCCACCTCGAGAAGCCAGCTTGCATCTAGAAAATCAAATTTCTATTACAGCAACAAAATATTCCGTCCATGAAACGATAAAATTTGGTGATTTTTTACCAATTTTTGACAATGCCCATTTTTTTCTTTTTATAGTACTCATTATTTTCATCGTATTAGTTTTCGACATGTTGTGTACTTGAGCAATAATTGTAAAAACATTAATGATATACGATTAACAAATATTTTACCATTTTTTTGTTTATTCAAATTTCTATTTATCCAGTTATTTTTTCATTTTGTAATTGTTCATAATTTTTATTTTTTATATTTTTGACGGAAAAGTTAATTCAATTTGCAATTACATATCATTAAATTATTTTACATTATAATTGCATTAATTTGGAAATTTGTGGTCATTTTAATAATTTTATGACAAATGCCATTTTTAAATGTTGTGTAATATTAATTGTACCGATTCGTTTTTATGAATTGTGTGTAATTGTTCACGCTATAGTATGTTCTGTGTCGTTTAGATCTTCCCATCCCATGTCATTGTATGGCTTGGTGTTACCCGTTTTGATATTGGCGGGATGAATAATTTAGCGATAGATGTTCCGACGTATTGTTTGGAATTCTGCCGTTAAAAATCCGCCTTTTCTGGTTATGTTTTTAATAATGTAATGTATTCCATTAGTAAGGCTTTACTATCTTCCAAGTTTTTATTTTAAGTTTTACATTAACTAGGAAAAATATTTGAGAGGAGCCATGACACACTGGTGACACAGTCGCGAATTTTAGTGCCGCCCCATATTCTGTTGGCGTTGAGCGGCTGTAGGCCCCCTTCCCTCACTTCTTTTCACTCTCCCCTCTTCGCCAGGTCTCTTTCGCCCCCACTCCTCTTACCCCTTCCATTATCTCCCTCACTTGCCTATTACTATACCCTTCCCCCATCTCCCTCAGCTTTTCTATACCTTCCCAATCCCCTTCCTTTTAACTACTCTCACCCCAAACTTCAACCTTTCCCCCCCTCAGACTTCTCCCTTCCACAGCCGCACTTCCATACGCCTTTCCTCCTCCCTCCACTCCCTTTTGGACTCTCGCTGTATGAACATGGCCGTAAATAGCCTTTTGCCGAGCTTTGGAGAATCGCTAATCAGGCTGGGACTCTGGTGAAGCTGCATGGTGCAGTGCATTGCTGCAAAAAAGACATCCCAATGCCATTTAGTTAAATTTTCGTTTTATAAATACAACATAAGAGTGAGGCAAAGTCGTTTAACCAAAGAACTTTTTTCTTTTGAGCTATTTTGGGTATCATGTTTATTCTAGTTTAAAATAAAAAACAATAGGTATCCCATTATTGCAATAAGTAGTTATTAAATGAGTTAGTCATCTGATTCTAAAGAGATCATTTGTAATTCAATGCAGTTATCCTGGAACCTCTTGGCCTTGAGATATTACACGGTTATCGATTGATTTCCACATTTTAGCTCGTGTTTGGCCCAGCAAGCTTTACGTGAGAGCGGAATGAATCGTTTTGGGTTGCTCGAACGTTAATTTTTCCCAATTTGCTTTGATTTCTTTTAGATGTGCGCGTTATCGTTTGTAATTCTGTTTATAATTCATGGTGCCTCCGCCCAATGAACACCAAGCTTCCAATCTCAATGGAAATTGAGGGAGGGAGGGTTCGGGTAAAAGGTGGGAGGCATGAGGATGAGGGAGGTCGGAGTGGGATTTGAGACCAACAGCGGCCAGAGTAGGGGTAGTTTGGACGGGGGTGTGGGGGCCAGGGAGTGGTGGATGGATGGATTCCACCAGCGGGAGGTAGCTGCTACGTTGCCAGATTTCGTGTCAAGTTAGTATCTGACTGCAATTATTATGTCGCTGCACATATTCGTGAGCGGCACGTTTAGGGGAATAGAGGTAAATGGCTGTCCGTGCATAGAGGTGGAGGGGGGATTAGATGCATTGTTTCTGAGTTACGCTCATAGGTGTCGGCGTCATACAGATGATGAATTCCTTCCGGACAATCTCAATATTAAACGCTTTTACATATTACAAAAGGGTTGCGAATTGCGTTGCCTCTCATATTTTAAGGGCAGAAATATACGGACTCACTAGAGTGATAAATTAATTCGGCAATATCACGATAGGCGCCTTAGCATTTCTAGTAGAACTAGTATTTCGGCGTTAGTATCTTATTCCTAAACGGGTACAGGACGGCTGTGGGTGTGTAGATTATTACGAAACCAGTATGGTTGCGGTGCGCCGCGTTCTGCGCGTTGCTTTATTCTCCAATGGACTTAACGATTAGGTTTTATTTTTTAAATCTCGAGAATCCATTGATTAAACATTCGCACGTGGCAACTGCGCTTCATCTCACTCTACCCCTTTCATATTCACTCGAGACCTCGGCATTGATTTAGTGTATTGATTTAATCTAACCGGGATAATTAAACAAATAACTTACGAAGGCAGTCAAGTCCCAAGTGCCAATCTTTGTATCCAAATTTTATATGGACGGCGTCTGTCTACTCATTGCGGAATGAAATCATTATATTCGAATCTTATACCCTTTGGCATGGGCATAAGAGAAAATAAACTTTTTCAAGCATTCATGAGTGGGTCACTAGGTATTACTGGACGTAAGTTCATGTTAATTAGTTGCCATCGTGCATAAATCATTTCGTAGTGAGAGAGATATAACTATGCAATCAGCCTCCATTTCTTGCAGTTTTCACTCACTTTTCCTACCTATTCATTCTTTCTCTGCTGTGCAGGAAGTCGCCCAGGATGCTCGTCGCTGAGCGTGCTGTTTCTTATTCCTATCACAATCGGTTGAAAGATAATGTTTTTCGTTACCCCTGTCACTTATAGTTATTTCTATCAAGTAAAGTTACTTGTTTCGAATGAGGCCAGCGGCTCGCATTTGATGCAACTTGGAGAGTTTTTTGGAAAATGTGAAACCATTTGAAAGAAAAATTTTCCGGGTCACGTCTACGCTGGCTTAGAGCGACGTTGCCCATGTTTTTGCATACTGATGCACGCTGTTTGGAAACACACTGGGGTCCCATGGCGGCCGGGAGCCATCACCTAGAGGAGGTGAAATCTGGTAGAGCGTGGGTCTATTGTTGCGAAAGACGTAAAGCAGTAGTAGATTTGTAGTGGCAGGAGAGCACTGGAAACGAAGCCGATCGGATTCCGAATCGACTATTCCGCACGTTTCGTCCTAAAGCCTTTTGCCGGGTCTATAACAGACCGCGCGATCCTCACTAAATGTAATTGAACTGCATAGCAGGGAGACAATGCTGCATTGTCCTTTGATCTTATCATTCCACATTATGCTGTTGGGGCTGTTATTTCTGTCTCATATTTGATAATGGAAACGTAGGAATGATCATTTTCGCGAGATACAGACTAATTCCCGCCCTTAGTTTCACAGGTTCTTGCGAGCATGCGAGAGACGACCTTGAGGTCGTCACCTTATTTCAAGCGAGCCGTTTATTTTCTTTTTGTCGACCTCAAGCGTTCGCGCCAAGTTTTGGATTATTTTCCCGCGAGGATGAGATGTGCATGTTTTTCATTTCCCAGCGACCATAACCAAGGACGGCCACACAAATATTCATTTTCGTCGATTTGTCTATGCATATTCCGTTCCGAAACACGTTCCGCCGGAGTTTCAGCCATAAGCTGCAGTCGGTAACAAGATCTCCATTAGCCCACGCCGGGGTGTAAGTTCTTAGGAAAAAAGTTGCCGTCGAAGGCTGTGGGTTCACGTCCTTTTCGAAAACGTGTGGATTCAGGTTTACACCCTCCTGCCTCCTTTCAGATCTCGTCGCCAGCAAGGGGTACATCTAGCAAGTTAGGCGTAAATGCAGAGTTAAAATGTTTCATCTTATTGTAGTTTTTCGGAAATAGACACTTTTCTTTTCAGGTGAAGTTGGATTTTTACCTCTTTAGTCGACACGCCACCATTGTTAGTTTAGGGCGTTTTTCCATTTGACGTATATTTGCCCTTCGATAGTCCTTTTTAAAAATACGTTTGCAGATGAATATATATTATTTCATGGAAAGAAAGGAAGAGTATTTATTATCTTACACTTTATGCCATAGTTTAAGCATTTACCCGTTTTGTTATCGAGGAAACTATGTAATCTTTTTCAGCTTCGCACAATCTGTTAATACGTTGATACTACGCTAAAAGATTAATATCGGCTAAACGTATGTTGATAAGCTCTTTATGAAGTGCATTGCAGCAGTAAAAAATTGACAATTCATGTGTAGAATTGGGCGAAAGCGAAACTAGTTGTCGCCTCTTTCCGACAAACTACAATATATCTCTTACCTTCTAAAAGAAGCATTCACCTCATTAATGAAATTTTTAAAACCATTTTCTTCATTTTTTTCTGCTTTCCAATTTTAATGGTAACATTGTTTAAGGAAATTCCAAATGTTACACCATTTTTCCATCGCCGATTAATTAAAGTATTTTCGTAGTATAATCGTTCTCGAGTAGCATACCTCCGGCTATATTTAAAAGCAATTTGAACTTCCTAAGTAAGAATTTCACTAAGGTCAGGATTTTATAAAATATGTCTTGATTAATCGACCAGAGAAATATGTCTTAACTTCATCGCTTGATGCACATTTCAATTGTCAAACCTATTTCAATTGTCAAACCACTGCCCCACTAGTAGATGTGAAATCTGTGTTAGTGCAAGACCGGATGGTGACGATACATTGTTTTATAAGTTTCATACGTTCGTAAGTTAGTTTTATAAATGTTATTCACATGCGACACCAGAAAACCGAAATAACTTGCGCTTGTCACTTTCTTTCTATGGACAGGTATTCCTTTCCATTATATTGCCATTTGCAATAGTGTAATTTGGCTACCATTTTGGTTGGATATATTACAAAATGACAACACGTTAAAACACGACGGTTTATATAGGAAATATACGTATAAACCAGCGGAAAGTATGTAATGATATCAAGGCTGAATGGGTGTTAAATCCTATTTTGTTTTCTGTAAATTTCTTTTTAATTCCTTTCGGTTCATTTATCTTGTGATTATGTTATATTTTTAGAAATATATTCACCTTATCACAGCGAAATCTAAACTTGATGAAATTAAATCTAAACTTAGAAACTCAAATGAAATTTGGCTTGGTCCTTATGCTGATTTAGTAACTGTGGAATATTGATTTTTATTAAAAAGTGTAGCCCTGGAGAATAAAAACATCCTCTCTTATTTGATGGGCCTGTCATACATTATATTGTCAGTGACTTTTAGCTCTAGTGGAATTCGTCATAGGACGTTTTTATTATTTGGTCCTGTCTCAGATACGAATGGGTGTCGGGTCTTTTGATTCAAGGTCGGGGATTATCGACTTCCCCTCTGGTTTCTCAATTTTCTACTTAGTTGTCAACCGTAGTTTTTAAAAGAGGATTAATGGTGGGTCACCATGTGGACACAAAAGATTGTCTTGCGTATTAATACTCTTATCACTAGTTATTAGAATAATATGGAGCCGTTATGCATCAATTAAAAATATTAACCACGTGTATGTTTAGTTACATGCTTCTTAGGCTCATTTCCTTCAGATAATACGTCGTGGCATTAGAAACGAATGTTTATTTTCCACTGGGTAGCGATCTTTCTTGATATTCGGTTAATGACCGGTTCTTGTAAAATATCTAATGCTATGTGAATATCAACAAAATGTTACGACCTACGAGGCTACCTATGTTGGGCCCATTTTTTTACAGCCCGCTTCGTAGGAAATCGATGGAACTTTGGCTGCTTTTCGCCACGATTTTTTCTCGATGTCTGTCTGCTGCGGATATAAATGGTAACGCATTAAGTCAGACCGCGTCCAAGGATATGAATACTATTTTAATGCTCTATTGCATCATAATTTTCTTATGCTATGTTACATTCGTGTGATCCGTAAATCCTTGGCTCTAGGGGAAATATCGGAAGAGTAGTTATTCATTACCGTATAGCTTTTGAAAAAGAATTTTCTTTGTCATTAGTTTGCAGTATATTTCGTGGTAATTATTCGAGTTCGTCTACTGTTGTGTTATTAGAATGTTCAACTTTAGATTTAGTTCTTGCGCTTTATATGTGAGCTACCGACAGCATTACTCAGCCAATTTAATCTTCGACCGTAACTAATTTCAAAAATTTTAATGCTATGATGTATTTACGTTTCATTTTTCAGCCATTCGATTTGTTTTGATATAAAATGTTTTAAATTACTCATAATTCTAGTTTTCTGTGAAAATGGGGAACACTTCACCGACCAATGTATTTACGACAAGTTGAGAATGTAGTCTTTCCTTTTTGCACGGTTTCAAAGAGAAGAATTTTCGTTGGGTCCATGCCAGGAAAAAGAAATTTGGCTGTCTTAGGCAGTTCACGATTTTATTTTTATCGAAAATATACGCAGGAGAATTATCTTTTTTGTCTTCTATTTCCGTGAATTGTTTCATCTAATTCACGTCTCTTGGAACATTACCAAACTCCAGGCATGATGAAATATTCTGTGCTGATACAATTATTCTAATTGTTAATACGCGCCCCAACTGAATATCGCAGATGTGCGTTAGAATGCTTTCCTCCATCTTATAACTGAGGCTTTATTTTGAGCGGCTTTACCGATAAAGTTGGACTAACTAAGCACTTTTTTCGCGCCGAATTCGCCGTACGCGTTCTTTCCTGGCTACCCGCCATCATCCATCCCATGGCGGTTTCCGGCCTGCAATCGTCCGAGGAAATTTGCGTTTGATCCAGGTTAAGTGAAGTTTTGTTAGGGTTGGGGCAATGACTCGGGAAAGGGAAGCGTAATATAATTTTTAATCGTGATCATATGAAATTATTAAAATGTAACCCACCATATTTAGCATTCAGTTGTCGCCAATAATTCATCTCGGCGGCTTTCTATCGACCCTCTATCCGAACAATTCCATTTCGCTTCCAATAACGTTTTTTGCAAATCCATACGTATAAATCTTCCAATTTATATACCTGTATACTTTCAGAGTCAAGCTTCCCAAACCCTTTTTATTTATTTTTTCAAACGGGACGATACTATTATCATCTTTACGTACATACTCATGGAGTTTTAGGGCCGAAGTAGTTCATGTAATCGAAAACATATTTAGAGCGTTCGTTTAAATAAATATCCATATGAATTTATAGACAGTTGTCTATCTTTTGTATTTAAAAACTATGTGCACAGGACCACAAAGTCGGGTATTTATAATTACCACCGCTTGGAATACGAGTGCATTAAAGTGAAGACGAGTATTAGAAAGACGAAATAGAAGACGAGTAATGAATTAAAAATCACAGTGACGGGATTATTATTTTTGCGCGACGGGTCTTCGTCGAATCAGCTTGGCGAGAGAGATGGCGGGATGAGTCATTCTCGTAGCAAAAACCGGGTTTAGAGAGAACGAGGATTGGAACGGTAGATACTCGGAATTCTTGGTGGTCCCTGGTCAGCCTCTGCTGCAAAGGCGCGAGCCATGGCCACTCTGAAAGAGGGTGGACTATAAATCGAACGGCCGTGAAATTTAAGATGTCATAATTGAAACACGTGATTGAAATTCCTCAAAAATATCAGTGAATAGAAATACCAAAATATTTTAATCAATACCAAGTAGCGATTGTACATTTAATCTAGTTGACGGTTTTTGTTATTTAATCGTAATCTCAAGAAAAATTCGCCAGAATATTTAGTCGTCATTTACTGATTTATATCTTTTTATGTATTGCCGAGTATTTATTATTTTATGTACTTATTTATGTATTGTTTAACGGAGTTCTCTAGATGTAACCCGAATTTCACAGCCGTATTTTATCTCTCAGAATAGTGGACGCCATATCATATCGAAGTAGTTATCCATTTTTATTGTCCTCACCATCATATGTCATACTCCCACTCACTGAGATGGATTGGAAAGTAAGTGTATTGTAATAGAGTTTAGTTAAAGGGGAGTCATGTCAAGGGGATTAAGCTGAAAGTCGCACAAATAACTGACTGCTCGGTTAGCTGTTCGCAACCGAATTAATAATCGTCCAGAGAATTGTGGATATAAAATTATATACGATCCCCAACTTTAATGCGTGATAATTCCTTCTTCCATGAACGGCTCAGCAGATTCAAAATTCCCGTCGAAATCGAGGAAGCAAAACGTATTGATCGCGATGTATTGTATTAAAATAGTCCATTACGATGTCAATGCCCTCAGCGAGAGGGCCTCAACGTCCCCCCTTTCCGTAATTCCCTTTTTCACTCACCACACCTTTCCATTGGGTCCTGGCATTCGCCGTCATTCACTCTTGGCCGCGTGGTATGAATGTAGGCGTAAACATGTTTCAAATATCCACCTGCCATCTGCGCGTGCATCGTAAAATTTACCAGTAACTCGACCTAGTCCCAAGGGACAAGAGTGTGTTATCTTGCTCGGTGCGACGCGTAAGAAGTTGCCCAGCAACTTGACAAGGGCTTCAAAATAAATAAAAACCCATTCCGGGTTCGAGTTCCTGGAATGGGAAGAGCTCAACGCGTCGAGCTAGACCTCACGGGCAGGTGTGGTCCGAGGTGACGCGGGACGGCGGGCGGAGCAGTTTATTTCCCATCCCCAGACTGGCCGCGTGTGTGACGTTCGATCATGGGCATTTCCCTGCGGTGAAAACCAACTGTCGCAAATGTGCCGATAGATGCCAGAATTTCAAATTCAAGCGGTGGTAATGGACGCCGCACCATGGCACACTATTTGCCGACTCGATATTTTTAACTTGATTTTAAATCCCTCCCTCTTTACCGATTCACACGGTATAAATAGCCGCTCCGAATTCGCATCTCCTTCATATCTTTTATATCCTTAGGATTTAACAGCGGAATTTTAATCGTGAAACTTCTGTTTTAATCGTAAAATTGTTACGTGCTGTAGTTCTCGCGATGTTGTCATCAAGCTGTGGTCCTGAATGTAAATCGCAGTCGACAAACCGTAGATTTCTAGTTATGAATTATGATTCCATTTAGACCTGATATCCTAGAAGGAAAAACAGGTTAAGTAATAATTAATACATTTATTAGTCTATTGTCAGGAAACATTTCAGGGTTGTTATGTTATGTGACTCTAAATTTATTCAGGTGAAACATATGCGCTAGATTTATATCGACCGATAATCTTTACCGACAAGTAACTAGTTCGCAAATGTGTACGAACTAAATACTTAGAAGTGGTCACGCGGGTATGCTGGTCTCTGTAATATGCAATCCATTTGCAATTCTTGTTGCTTCTATTATACTTTTAATAGATTAACTTAAAATATTGGAACAATAAAGTATCTGAATCTTTATTGTCTTTTTATTTTTCAGGATTAAGTAAAATTAGTCACACTACCGGTTTTCTCCCTTTAGGCACATGGTGATGACTACCCATCAAAAGTTTATCTTTAGATTTTATTCGCATTTTTCGTCTATCGAGTATCACTTTCTCAACATTATTTGAATGTAATATGTATCGTCGTTGAATGAATTATATTGGCTTTGTACGCTAGTTGCTGTTGGACGCTAAATAGCCATTACTTCGTCATAAGTTTCCCATAACTCTAGAACAGTAATCAATCCTTCTTTTTTATGCGTTTACCGTCACTGACCCTTCCTGGTATTCGTAATCAAGTTGCATCACGGTCAATATTATATTCTTGGTTTTTTTTTCAAGAACAAAAATAGTTTTGTTTCTAGAATAAGAAAAAGTTTACTAGCTGGTATCATGGCATCCATTTCAAATAACTTTTATAAGCTAAAATAAAATAGTAAGGCACAACACTGGTTATAATGCCCAGGCATACTCATCAGTTAGAGACACATTGAAGACTGGTTACCTTGTTTTCTATTATGGTGTAAAAAAATTAATGGAAATAAGCCCTATAATTTTTTTCCGAGAGAGAACTTTTTGCCTATTATTTTAATGTTATGAAACAATTAACAGCAAGCGTTCTCATTTATGCATCCTGATTCCTCTAGTTGACTATAAGCCAACCCAAGTTGTAGCTGCTATACATTTCGCCATTCGAGAATAAAATTACGTCGTGCCAAGTATGATTCCATTGCATACAGTTAGTGGGACTAAGTATTGAATTTGATAGAGATAACTGTTGCTTCGGCCGATACTCGTAAATGTATTGTCGTAAAATTCCAGTTTGCTAAAAGTGGTATTTGGGTCTATCCATTTCATTGCCCTCATTTCTTTATATATAGCCCATTCCATCCCAAGTTGTTTTGGGCTTCCACATTGTTGGCTATTAATGCTCATTGGATGTATAAACATTAGGGTAGTCAAGCAATCATTGCACATTCCTTTTGAAACTCGAGATATATTTGGAATATACTATTTAAGTCTTGGTGTAAATTATTTTTTTATTTTGTGATTCCTCCAATATATTTTAATCTTTTAAAACCGTATTAATTCCAATTTTTTTCCTTCGGAAAACACCTTAAAATATTGATGACGTTAATTAAATCAGTGCAGTCAACTATAGGTAATCGACTTTTGTAACTTGAGAGCAATTATAGTACCTCAGAATGTCGTCATAATTGATAATTTGATTACATCAGGGTCTACTCAAATTAATGTCGACACTGAAGTGCTCAATCAACCGATACACTTGAATACTAATATTTATGTTAGTTGCAATGTATGTTTCCATCATAAATTAGTTCCCTTCAGTTTTATACATAAGAAAATTTATTTGTTATCCGCCTTTGCCTTTACATGCGAGAATATCATCGACAACAATATTGGCCATGCCCACGAATTTTAACTTAACTAATGTCCGAAATCCGTCGTCTAAGTGTCTTGGAATATATTAGGGGTAATGAGAATTTAAGGAATTATATAAGGATCAGAATCGAACCACACTCGTTACGTTCGTTCAGCCGTGGAGATGTCATGTAATGGCGGTCTTATTTGTCTAAGGCATGCATCTCTTTTGCAATTCGAATAATCAACCAGTTACACGTCTCTGAGTGTAGCAATTCTATTATTTATGTATTACTATGAGTAGCATTAAATTTATTATTGTTACTACAAGTGTTGTAATTCACTACGAATCGTCATCCGGCTGACTCTTAATCGTCTCTTCGTGTTAATGGTGTGCTTGTGAAATGTTTCCGTGCACAAGAATTTGTCGTGACGCCATCGTAGGGAAGGCCTTGGCAGCATAGGAGATTTAATTCGCGGGGCAATATAAATAATGGAAACGCAGGGGCGTGCTGACCGCGGGGTGCACTTCCTATTTTCGATCCAGCACGCCCCAGCACAGAATTACGTGCCTCACGTCGCAGGATACTCGGGTAAAGGTGCTCGTCGAGTGGCAGGATCTCCTCCTTTCCCCGACCGTCGCCATTTTCTGCCCTAATATTCCAAGCCCACCGGGCTCTTCACATCCTCACACGTACGTTCATGGGCCCGTGCAAAAAATACTTAATCATCGTGGTCGTTCTTCGTATATCGTGAGACCGAATTAGATATGTACAAATTAATGTACTCTCCTCCGGTCCTCGCCCACTCCCCGTCAGCTCGGCAACGGCTGGGCGTATGCGAGCCCTCCCCTCCGTCAATATCAATCCAATATTTCAGAAGTACGTACCGGCGCGGCGGCTGCTTTCGGGTGGGGGGAAGGGGTGGCACGTGCCTAGCGTCGCGTAC
>WURS02000013.1:11784917-11799941 GCA_011762765.2 Rhinocypha anisoptera | reverse complement strand
GGGCATAAAAGGTAGGGTAGCCTGGCGTCCCATCACCTTGGATCGTTTGTTATTGCAACTCGGGCATGCTCACGCTCGGCCCGCGCTGCACAAGCGTCGTTCGCTGCTGCAGAATCAATAAAATCCCGCTATGAGCGCCAATACAAAAGCCCTTGGCTACTTTGTACTCGATAAGATCCCTTTGTTATGCGACCGGTTGGGATTGTAACAGCTCTCTAAATGTAGTCCTACTTGCATCGTCTGCTTTATCTAGTATTTAACCATCCCTTTTCTCTAGCACATTGAGCACATTGATAAAGTTATGTGCTTTCGATGACGTGCGTTTAGCTAAATCGTCTTTCCACCATGTTGTAAATGTTACCTTTATTTTTTCTCAATACACTTCACGGTATTGTATTCACTCTGATTACGGAAATTTCGGTCTGGCAGTATAATCAATATACTTGGCAAATTAAGTTGTGTGAGCCTAGTGTACTTAGCCGCGAAATTTCTAGCGTGTGAGAGAGAGAGAATTCTGTTAGAACTAGCGCTCAAGGGTTCGCTGCGAAAATCATCTCTCCTAAAGTATCCCATTCGTATAGTTCTGCGTCATTGATTAAATCAGCATCCGCAGGGTCTCATTCCATATGCGCATCCGCAGAGCTCAACCGATGTTCTCCACCGCGAGCGTCTACATCCCAAAATCCGACGACGGAGTGTGGCAGAGGCTATTAGATTAAATTGCAAGGGAATTAATGGCTCTAATTAAGAATGTTTGCTCTCAAGTACTTCGTCACGAAGTAATTGTTCGCCCAGATAATGAGCGAAGCATATAGAATGGAAATGAAAGTAGTTATTCCGAAGGAATAAATGCATTTAAGTTGTACCCATTTATCCACGTCCCGTGTTTGTATCAGTTTACTGCCGGCGGGGTAATTTTGTTAAAGATATTGCTATTTGCGCAATCTGCAATCAGATGCGCGTCACTTTTCTTCTTTACATTCCATTCAACGCGTTAATGGGGTAATTAATGAGGTTAGATTAATGGTGCCTCCATATTTTTTGGCCCTTATAGATACCGCCCTAATAGTGAACACGTGTAGTTAATTTCACTTCCTACAAAAATACCAAACGGAACGAAAAGGTCACAGTTTCAGTACTTTTGTTAAGGTACTTTTGACTTTATGGTACATTGAATTCCTTTGTACTCAGTCCATCTGTTGCAATTTTTGTCATGGTAATACAACTATATCAAGAAAAAATATGTCCGTCTCACACGAAATCGGGCTGATAAATTATTTTGCATCCAAAACGAAATAATTTTTCCAAAGCTAGTTAACTGGAGAAGAATGAATAAGACTTAATCGACTGGCAATGATTTTTATCGATTATATTCCTCTCACTAACAAAAATATTTGTCTGATATGCTGTTCAAGACCATATAGATGGTATGTTTTGTCATTTATTTTTATTTTTTTTTTGAAAGAACGTGAACGGCTATTCGGAAAATATATGATAACCATATTCGGAACCTAATATTATGGTCATCCCAGATCCTATATATTTCTAGTCCTTCGTTTGAAGTCCTTTGAAGTTCTTTTTACATGTGTGAATAATAAAGAATCTCTTTGTCTTGGTGGCTCTTCAGTTTGAAGAAAGGAGCACCATATCAATCAAGGTTACCAGAACATGCTATGAATACTGACAGCACAAGTTCCCTTCTCAAGGTGAGCCATCATCCCCGCGGAGGATAGAACTAACGCGGAAAGAGCAGATCCCGTGATGTGTGAATCATAATCACGAGGAAGTTACGTGGTTAATTCTAGTACCGGCAGCCTTGTGACGAAATTGAAATTGCAACGAGAATCTCTTTTTCGTGATGTCTAGGCGGTCTTTCTCAGTGTATTTATTTTTGTTTAATCTAGCAAAACATTGCGCTGTATTAATAATACATAAATAATGCATAGAAACATTTTATGAACCTTGAGCTTTATTAAGGATTTTTTATGCTCCTAGTAGAAAGAACGCTGAGCTTAAGTGTCATTATTATCATTTTAACGCTGGAAAATTTTTTACGAAATTATAGGTGACTGACACGGTACGATAATTCTTAGAAATAGTTTATTCCGTCCATCAGAATCCTCCCTTTAACTGTTGGAAAACCTTACTAATTGGAACCATAATGGAGTGCACCTAATGAAACGAACTTAGCGTCAGTTCGCTGTTACTTAATGCCCTCATAATCCTTACGTTTTGCAAACTCATAAGAACTAACGATTAACAAATTGTTGTCTCATTAATTAATAATGATATAAACTTAGGGGAGGCACTGTTAAAAATCCCTTTTTTTATAACCCTTAATATTTAATTGGGATATTGGCTTGAATTTATTCGTTTCTTATATGGCTGTAGGCACCTTCCATTATCTGTATTTCCGGTCGGGCTCAAGATTAGATCTTGTACTAATTTTGTCCTACCCATATTACAGCATTTCGCCCAACTATTGTGCAATACATATCATAAATGAGTAACTTATAACGTGGTTTTTCCGGTCCTGTGGTAGGCTAGAGGAATCAGGGATGGAAATTCGTAGTGTGTGGTTAGATATCTTAAGAATCAACGTGGTAAGATGGACTGAAGGAGATTTTTGAGTTAAAGGATGATCCATTCGGTAGTGGGCATAATGCTGAGGAAGAGTGAGGCAGTGATAGAGTCTTGATGACGAAAAAGAAAAACAAGGCCGAACGCTCGGAGACGACGCTGAAGTTGATGGCTTTGAGAAAGGAGCCCCATACTGAGTGCTTGATTACTGCATTGAAGGATCCGGTGAGCAAGGCTGCAGGAAATGACGAAATACCATCAGAATTATTGAAAAATTGCGGAAAACAGTCATCGAATGAGCTCTTTCTCATGATATGTGATAGACAGAAGAGAAGGTATGCCAATGAACTCCAAGAAGAATAGATCCGTGGGAAGGAGTCAAGTTCTAATTACTTCAAAATTAATATCGTCGTCCCTGTACGAGGAAATAAATGGCAGATGAATGCGACATGCACATATCAACACCGGGGAAAATGAGATTAGAACCAATGGTAATGTGGTGCTACGGAATATTATTGAATATTAAATGTCCGAGACCAATCGAAAAAAATAGACCGAGTGCCAAATGCGTAAGTACTTCGAAGAGACAGCGAGAAGAACTTGGGGGATTTACTTACTAAAAGAAGAGGGGAACTAATAGGACACATATTGAGATATGTCAGTTTAGTAAAAAGAGCTAGCCAAGGTGTAAGAGTAAGATAACGCGTTAGAAACTATAAAGGTATGAAGAGGCTGGCAGGCGACAGGATTTCTCGGATAGCCGTCGTATATAAACCAGTCTTTTGGCTGAAAATTTGGGTTTTCCTATAAATTTAGTTACATTTTTACGTATATTTGTAGGTTAAAAACGATAGGCGTTGCTGTGAATACGTCACATTTGAAAAATCGAGTGCATAATGGACTAACGCTTTTTGCTCGTAATATGCTTGTTAAGGAAATGTACGTATTCTCGACAGCCGGAATATGAATGGATTTTACATTAACCCAACTAACTTAAAATGAAATAATAGGGCCGTAATACAAATTACTCCAATTTAGTGATAATAAATTTCTACAGGTTAAACGTTAGTGACCTCCCGCTTTGAAGATTTCATTCCGTGTAAGTGTACACATTTTTTTACGTGTTTCACCCGTGAGTGAAACATGCTAATAGATTTAAATTGGTCGTTGATATTAATACAATTCTACGTCGTAAATGTTTTCCTTAAACATTGATTTATATAACATAAAGGTTATTTCCTTCGTCTCTAAAATGTTGTAATGAGACGGTCTCTCTTATTATATTCTGAGAAAAATAAAATAATTGTAACTATCTTCTTGCTTATTTTTACTTTTTATATCAGAAGTTTTTCTTCCCCTAAAACTGACCACCTTGTCAGTCTACGCAATGATGAACTGGAAAAGGACTTTTCTCAAATTTTTGTAAGCCTATAAACTAATTTCCTCTTGAGATCTTTTGTTGCACGTAGATGGTTAATAATGTTATCCCTTAGAGCATTTTTGTTACAACATATAAGAACGTGCCCGAGCATCGATTCCCAATAACAGTGCATAAGTTGGCCTGTTGTGATGGGTAGCGCGCTCGCTAACTCACAGGTCGTTCGAATCCAGCCCAGGGAATAAATGTTGTTTGCCTAAAACAATTTTCCTAAATTATTGGTGTCAGCAAAGGCCATAAATTTACGTGCTGAAACCACTCATCCTGAGAAAATGCGTAAGAAGAAAGTAATTCTTGTCATGCATAATGCATAAGTTTCGCCCTGTTATATTGGCCGTCAGTTATCGACCGTCGCCGATCAAAATTAACGTGATGCTCTAAATTTCGAAGCTGTAGAAATAGATATTAATCTTAAGAGTTATATTTGTTTGCGAAAGATATGCCTTGTATGGTTTACACTGCCTTGAGAAAAAAACGATGATGGTACCTGCCATCAATTAAGTTGAACATACAGTCGGCGTTTGTTTTTGCTTGGTGCCCCTCTGACCAATTAGCTCAGTTTGAGATATTGCGTACAAAGAATCCGCCTTTTTAACGTTTAGGACGACTCGAGATTGATCCAGAATCGTGATTTCAAAATAATAGTTGTATATTCTTATTGTGGATTTCTTTGAAATGAAATTGTATTTTCTCCTTTTATAATTTTTACAGTCTAGGAATTTTCATGGGTTATTGATGCTCATCAACCGGAACTACCAGAGAAAAATAACGCAAGGGAGATCTCTTACGAACATAAGCTTTGTGTATTGAATCGTGTGAATATTAGGATAACAGTTTGAAAGCGGGGTTACTGCTGTTGCAATGTTTGTTTTGTTGTTTCAATTGTGAAATTTGCAATTTGTTGCAATTGTGCTGAAAAAAATCATTTCCAACTTCAAGTTAGAATTTTGTTGGTAATTGCAAGAGTGGCGTGTGACAAGAATCCGTTTATATTAATTGAATGAAGTTTCAGCAAAGTTTCCCTCCTATGTTACTCTTCTCTTAGCTCTTGCTTCCTGATCTTTTCCGAGATAATTTTGTAATATTCATTGATTTCGCCGTTATGCTCCTCCTTTCCTGCATTTGGTCATGTAACTCTGGGAAACAGTTTACGAAAGTTTGTTTTTTTCACGAAAGCTTTAAATATGTGATGTTGGCTTCTTCTTGTGAGTCCTCACAAGTTCACCCAAGCCAACTTTGTTATGTGTACTTCCCATTCCTCTTAAAACTTTGCTCCAAGGCAAAATACTTTTGGAAACATCCTGCTATCCTGTTTCGAATCTAAAACTGGTTTTTTGAAAGAAAACGCGCACTTCTTTCTGATAAAAAGAGCACGCCTTGAAGTCATCCTCTGCACTCTTATCTAAGACTAGCGTGCGATAAACGTGAGTAGATAACGTAATCATAAAGCTGGCGCATGTGAAGCTGAGGAAGAAAACAAATACATCCATCCGACACGGAACCTTCTACCGATATTATTTTCGTTCATAATTTACCATGCTAGCTGTTTTAAAATAATAGAGTCGATTTTGGCCGGTTTCCATGCGCCAATTCGTGATGTTTACTGATTCCGACGATTATTAACTAGCGAACGTGGCTCCTTTACAAAAGTGATAAATTGTGCTTTCGTTGCATCAGTGAATTTATGACTTCGCCATGTTATACGACAGTGGCGTGATAGCTCATTGGTTTGTTAGAAGGAAATTCACGAGTTCTAGATGGACACTTGAACATTATAAATTAAGATCATACGAACGTCTTGATTTTGTACTCGTATGGAGTACAAACAGTTATTATGTGCGAAACTAAAATTAAGTACAAAGTACGCACACTTTCAAAAATATTTTCATTACTTTTGTAGTAGTTGTTTACAAAATTATTTCAATAAAGAGAAGCTCGAGAAAACTTTTCTGAGTCAAGATTAACAAGCTTTTCAAACATTTTTCAATCACATACTCATCATTTTCTTTTAGAAATATATCCACCTCAATGGATCAATGAATTGAAAGCCCTATAAGATCTAAAACTATGGATGTGCCGGTATCTAGTGTAAATAACTAATGCAGGCCATCCAGTATTTTTCAAAATTACTTCTTCTTCTTGGTACCTTTTTTCCTCATGAAGCTGTTAGCATCAGGTAACTGGCGTTATCATAAACAAATTATTATAGTAACCCCTCAAGTAAAGTGGAGAGATTTGTATAATGATATATATATATATATAGAAACTAAAGTAATTTTGAGATGCAGTTTAAAATTTTTTCTGGACCATCACTTTTTCAAACGAATGTCCTTAGTCTAACCTATTGTGCACATCATTTGAGCAGATGTGTACTAGAGTCACGGAGGAAAAAAGTTATCTCTAAATGAGTCCGTATCATTTTTATTTGCTTTCTTATCTTGTTTAGATGTTATCAGAATCCTTGTCACAAATATGCCTCATGGATTTTTTCAGTATATATTCACCTAAGCGTTGAGCTATAACAAAAGTTAATCGTGGGTGCTCAAGCCATTTTGCACGTCTCTTACGAGCAGACCCCATAAATTTTGTGTGAATGCCAGTAGCTGCATTTTCCCCTCTTGCCCCCATTGTTACAGTCCATATATCGAAAGCGGTCTCGGCCCGTTTAATGACGACACCTTCCTAACATAAATTCCCCCTTAAGAAATTTACAGGCAATCTTTTTGAGCATGGTGATTGAAGTCTGCTTGCTTCTTATTTGAAAATACAGCGTTTATATAAGGGACGAAAAATGGCGAGTTCCACATTTTTCTCTACCTTTATTCGAGAGAAAACCTGACTTTTTAAATTTTCTTTTAATTTTAGCTTTATTGGTGAATTTTTCTTTTATTCCTTGAGCTGTATGTTCATTGGCCTATCTCGTTATTGCTGAAATATTTGTTGTCTTTCTGCTCTTTGGTAATATTTTCCGTTCTGCCTCATACTTCACCTTATTCCAGCCTTTAATAAAGTACCTAATCCCAAATTTGTATGTACGAGTTATTAGAACGACAGGCCAACCTCGTCCCTCGCCTACCTCCTGCGTTGTCCTCTTTATCCACATAGTTCTCTGCCCACTTCAGTCCACGAAATAGTCGGTGCCTTATGTTCTAACATAGATGATTATTTTAATTTATATAATACGGTGGCCAAAATATATTGTGGAAACCCTTTTTTTATATCACTGCAAAACTCCTTTCGAGAAGGTCCCTGGCTACATCCATATTTTCACCCACTTATACCATTGCAAACTTATTCTGGGACTGACCATGTACTCCATACTCGTATGGTCGGTTAAATAATATGCTAAGATAAACGTTATGGGTTTTTATATATACTCCGCTGTTTAATGAAAATTCACGCTCTCTTTCTCCATTTTTTTATATTTAGTTCCAAATATGAATGGTGCTCATGTTTTCACTTTTAAAAACTTTGATATCGTATAAATGTTTTCGACATTCACAAGTAGTCAGAGGCAGTATAGACCTGGGAACATCCCCATTATCGAATATTATTTGCAATATGATGCCGTATAATGGCATGAAACTCCATGCTCTTGCTTACACGACGTACGAATTAACAAGAGTCAGCCGATTGGAAGTTCACCGTATTTTTAATTAGCTCCATGTGAAATGTGCTATTAGTAACTTCTCGGTATCGTGATAAACATTTTCGGGTTTAATTTCGAGCAGTGATATTTAACTTTTACAAGTTAGATAGTTGGTGCAATAATGAATTTGAATTCATCCATTCCAAACAAAAAAGATTAAAATAGTTTTAGTGAATTCAGTTTACTTCGTTGTATCCTTTGGAATGTATTTTTTCTCTGCACCATGCGAAATCACAGCCCAACAACTACTTGATTTTTATATACAGCATATTAAGTTAATTGTTACCATCCGCCCAATAAATTATTGAAAAGAGTAATTTAGTTTAAATAATATTTCGGTTTATTTAATACTTTGCAAGGAGGCAAATTGTAAATTGTTTTACATGCGCCAAATGAATTTTACCTTCAGTAACAAGTAACAACGAGCTTAGATACACCCTGAGCTGTCGCTTTTATGACTTTGGTTCTTGTCATAGATGGCGTCACGCTTTTCTTTTTGGGTGCGGGTAATCCATTTATAACATTAAATTTTCTCAATGCTGTTCCAGAATGTATTGTTTCTATAGATTATGGGAGTATCAGATAATTTTTAATGGTTTGGTGACCCGATTACTCGTCAGCACTCAAATTAACGAATTGTATCGATCATGTATACTAATGCTTTCTCATTTTTATAGGCCGCGTTCGTGCAGATCGATTACTGTGGATTACTCATTTATATTCCTTCCTCTCAAAGGTCCCTTTGTATGCATGTAAGGACACAATTCAAGCGTGAAAGGAAAGAAAATGTATAAGCCGGATATGAATAGATGGACATTTATTTAGTACGTGCTTCAGTATGGCAGCGAGCATTATGCTCTCGCGGAGAGGCAGCTCAGCCTTAGACCTATAAGTCAATTAATAAACTTTTCCCTGCACTCCCTAATCGTTTCAGTTAACAGTTTAAGTCCCTCAAATGGATGGTCTTCTTTTCAATTCTGCAGTTCACTAGACTTCCAGAAATTTGCTTAATTTTTTTTGGAAATCGTGGCAGACCTTTGGGTATAACACTTTGCCAATGAACGGGTTCCCGGGTTCAAGTTCGGGTCCAACTCCAGCTATACCCAAGCTGAGTGATATTCTGGGTACCAGATCTTTCTGGAAAACCGCAGGCATCATAGGGAACGGGGTAGGGATCCTCCTATCCTGAATTTATATATACATATATAACTAGAAATTTGAATAGCAACATCTTAACGTGCACTTCCTTTAGGGCAAGAGAAGAAACCGTCTGGCACAAGGGCTAAGTGGCAATTTGCATTTAGTATGCAAATGAGATAAAAGTCAAGTGTTTTATGAGTACACAAAAGGATTTGCTAAGCAGACAATTTGGCGAGACCTTTAACACACACTGAAAGTACTGGGTGGTGTAGTTTTCCTATTGTTACGTATTAGTCGACAACCTTTTTTCTTCATACTAATTTGCGTTCAAATAACTTTTAGTGGATTTTCAGTTGAAATTTATGCTGAAGCAAAATTTTATTTGGAAAATCTGACGAGCATAAGTGGTATAAATGACATAGAATTATTAATAATTGCTTACGGAATCGGTTTTCAACTTCGGTTTTAAGCCTTAAAATTTCTTCCCCGCTTACTTTTTAATGTTGACCCCGGGTTGTGAAAATAAAATTTATTAACCAAGTCTTGAAATAGCTCGTTACATAATACATTTGGTTTTACTGCGGGAATAATTTGTTCGTTCTTGGGAGGAAAGTCTTGATAAGAATTTACTACCAATTCCCCAACCGATATCGAAGACGGCTCGCAGTCGGGCACCAGCCGGATTTATTATGATAAACTCGGCCGCTGTGAAAAAATACTCCAAGGATTGCGTCAACTAACATCAAGGACCTTTCGGCCATGAAAGTGTTCATTACGACAACCGGTGCCTCTGCCTTTTTCGTGTCCTGCAGGTTATTTTTTTTTATATGAATGCTAAAAAGGGATAGAAAACACAGGAAAAATATATGGGTGCTAGAATCAGCCATTTGGAAACTACTACGTCAAGTGCTTGAATCTATAAAATATATTCGTAAATTAGACCGTTGGATTCATAGATAACATAATGCGTGTTTGAATTAATATTTTACTTTATTTCTTTTAAGTCCACCATTAGTGAATGTACATCTACGTAAATGAGAAAGTAACTTTAAATTTGGTAAATTTAATTGCATTGGTGACCCTTTGCAGATCTACTTCATTGTAGATAAAAGTATTGTTTTCACGTTTTTTATCCTTGAGCCTTCTGTTATCTATTCACGTATGTAAATAACTTACTCTACTCGTGCAATAAATTACGACACTACTAGTACATATGGCAGTATGCACTTGTCCATCAGTAAGAGCAATACGTAATCGCTATGACCTTTGAAAGACAGTCAATCCAGGCTGGCCATGTTATGCTGAGAGACTTTTCAGAGTGATAGGAAGTTATGGTACATCGTTGAACCGATTGAAATGACTTTTAGTTTTGAGTAAACGACCTCACGATATCAGTAATAACAGTAAAGTCCACAGTTCATGGGAATAGTTTGCCCGAGTAAATACGATTAATTCGCAGCGAGGAAGTTAGAGTCGCTTATTTTTTAACGCGCCATGTCTACACGATAAATATTTATAAAAGTAATATTTGGGTATTTACTCTCTTTGAAAATGTTCCAGGTATTTTTATGTACGTAACTATATAGTAGCATTTAGTGATATTTCATTCCACTTATGCATTTTATGTTCTTTGTTTTGTCACTCCATATAGTTGTGCCAGACTTCGATTTGTTTATTGCACCACATTTTAAATCCTTTCCCCTTGTTAGCAGAACACCGCATACTGTGTTCTGATTATAAGATGAAGCGTTGCGCATATGCCTATCCCGCGCGCGGAAAGACACGACGTGAAGTGATATTTTTTCTGGGCTTTAAAGAAACATTAATCCTAACGTGTATTGTAACGTAGGAAACTTTGAGATCTTAATTGCGTTAATATATGTTTTAAGTGAGGGTATCCTCTCTACGTATCGATCTTCGCCCATGAAACTGAAGTCAGAATCATTACCGATTTCATACAATTAAGAATAGGACAGGGAGTATCTCTGTCGCACTTCGGGCCATTGTGAATGGGCTCTCGTAGTGTACGCTTTTCTTTAGTTCTCTAACGATGAAAATGAAAAGCGAAGTTAGACTCACCCCAAGCAAAATTGAGAATACGATTAGGCATCCCGCTTTGTTGTGTATAGTTAAATGTCAAGTGAAAAATTCTCTACGGAAATTTTAAGGTAGTTCTGTCGTAGGTTTGTCGAATAACCACTGGAGTATGCTGTTCGACTTATATTGTTCTTAGGCTTCGACTTTGACCTTGTTTTTGATTGTACAATTTGGTTTCCATATCGCAAGTTTACTCTTCTCTCTATCAAGATCTACACGATCGGATAGGGAGCCGGGGGAGGAAAACATATATTTTTCACCGTGTGATATGGTGTTCTGCTAAATTCATTGCGCTTATTATTGTGTTATAATTGTCGTTACTTACACTTTTCACATTTTATCCCGTTTAATTAAGCAGTTAAGAGTTGAATTAAGACACGTGCTGAAAGATGATCTGATATGACAGTAAAACGAGATAAAAGTTGGCGCTTCGATATGAATCATAACATCCCTGTGCTAATAGCATAACGGATTCACAACTCGCGATGCCTACTCCAGAATAAGCTACATCCCGCATCTCTTAAATTTTAAGGATTTTTCATTCTGATTAATTAGAGCACTCCAAGTGAAACCTAGAATATAACTTTCAATGATAATTCAACTTTATAATGGAAGTAGGTATATCCGCATATTCTCGGATGAAATTTAACTAATTTTTTGGAATTTCTTAGGGTCAAGTGAATTCTATGTAAGTTATAAGGTGAATCAGACAGTGTACTGCTCATAATGGTAACTGTAGTTTGGAATGTACTTATGTACTACGCAAGTGGCCCATTACGAAATATACACCCTACAGACTTGTTTCTACTGGATTGGATTCGGCGGAAGTGCCGTATCTCTAGTCTACTATAAATATGATCTCTAGTCTACTATATTGTGTCTAGTGTCCTGGAAAAATATTCTTCGCCAACCCAATTAATGCTAGTTTAACAGAAAACGTTGTTGATGTGAAGATGTGAAAAAATGTAGCTTTAGCAGCAATTGGAATTAAGAATGTTGTCGGAAAGTTATTTGTGCGACCACTGGGTCGCAACACTCAGAGTTGCTTTTAGAATTGCTTGTGATGTGCAAGATAGAATAAAGTATATGATAATAATTTATTCTTTCCAGTTGACAGTGTTGAGTTGTTTACATTTAATAATAAAAAGGCAACTACTATATAGGACGACGTCAAGATTAAATGTACAGAATGCAATTATAGTGTGGATGTACAAAATAACATGTAATGCTTTCTAATGAAATTACAAACAGCAGGTAAATACAATAATTCAGTTACAATTACAGAAAATACACATATACATACATATACAGATTAATTGTTATCCTGTTATATTGAACATGATTACATAATGTCAAAATTGCTCCTCGGTATCCAAGGTGATGAAGTCATTAACAATGTAAAAACATTTGTCAATTTGGAACAGGAAAACTCTTTCTAAAGAGAGGGAGGCAGGTGTTATTTTTTTATATTATTAGATAATTTATTGTAGAGCTTAGCACAAATAGAGCGGGGTCTTTTGGACATCAGTGTCATTCTGGATGAAATTGTGTGTAGGTCATTTCTTCCCCTTGTACCATAATGTTTTTTTACAAAGGTAACTGATTGAAATATATAAACACAGGGAATTGTTAAAATGGATAAGCTTTGAAATAGCGGTCTGCAGTGGGCTCTGAAATGTTTATTACACATGGATCTAATAATTTTCCTTTGTATGATAAATAGCATTTTTAATTTAGTAGTGGAGGCTCCCCATGTAAAATACCATATGAAATACGTGTGTGAAATAAGCCAGAGTATAATATTTTTAATACCTCCTTACTGAGTGTTTCATGACAGAGAGGAGGTGATGGATAGAATTTAGTTTTTTTTTAGAAGGAAAGCAATATTCACGTCCCATTTAAGGTGCTTTTGATGTGGATTCCGATAAATTATGTATCATCCACTACACTGCAGATGTTTGTATCAGCATAACTTTGATTTTCTTCCAGGATACTGAAAATTGCTGAGAATATTAAAGACTTTTTTTTATTTATTTAGGACAATTTTATTGTTGTTGCACCATTTTTCCATAGCTTTGATTAATTCATCGCCATCACTTGACTGGCAGCTTTGTTTGTATAATCTAAGTTTTCAGTGTAAGCTTTATGTTGGCTTTCAATGGCAAAGTAATTGAACAATGCGAACTTTGTACAAGTAATGACAACGATAAATAAGTCAACCGTTTATCGTATCACGAGGATTTAGCAAATTATTTCATTTCTAGTCTTGTCTTGACCTTGCTAAAACATTTTAATTGAATTTTCGACCACAAGGTTTAATTTTTCTTTTCTGAGTAGTGGACATGGAAGTTCTGACAGAGACGCAAGACAAAACTCAGTTTTCCAACTGTTTTATTCCATAGTAATCAAAGAGTCGCACACGCTTTTATCGTTTCTCACACCATTTATTATTTGTCATATTTTAACCACATTATCACTCGTCATGTCAAAGTAATTCATCTCTTGCCCATGACCAAGTTTTTAAGGACTATGTAACCCATTATTTTAACTGCAATTAGTTGTCTTGGTATTCATATACTGGCGCCACAAATAGCATTTAGTGAGTTTGATGAAAAATGGATCCTGAAAGCATGTCAGAGAGAATTTATATAATAACGCTCTTGAGGATTTCCTAGATCTGCCGTGGACCCGAGAAATTTGTGGCGTGTTACACATTTCTCGTTAATGGATAATGGTATACTAAATGTGACGTACGAGTTGATGTCCAAAGTTAAAATTAACCTGCTTAATGTTTTTATTGGCTATTACCGTTCTCATCCAGTGTTTTCATACTCTGCTGCCATATGGACCATTTTTTACGACGCAGCCCTAGTAAATCCAAACGTTGTTATGCCTCTGTAAATTAGGATAATGCTTCCGTGAATTGTCGTAATTTTTTTAAATTTTCATTTCCTCTGTTGTTTATCATTTACAGAAGATAACTGTTTTTGTACTTAATGTATGCTGTGAGTGTAATACGTATTCTCACTCCGTTTCTCTCTTGTTATTCACCTATTGAGGCGCTGGCATTTTCGAAGATGCTCCCGTTTCCAATTTTCATTACCATAATGTATTTTCTTTAGTCCATTTATTTTTCTGCGTTTCATTTTTTCCATGGATTCATATTTAATTGTATAATTTTTATCCGTGGTCTTTTTTCAGGAAGTTGCACTCTACATTTTGTGTCTCCTCTTGTTTTGGGCGCCGAAGGAAACATATACTAATATTGCTATGCACCTTATGTTACTGGGCTTTCTTCAAAGGAATACAAGTTACACACTTCTTTTATCTAGCCGACGTTAACGGTTTCCGTCAGTCATCTCCTTAAGAATTCTGCTTCGTATCTTGAGAAGTGTGGGCAAAACCCCTCTCTCAGTGCTCTGATGTGAGATTAATAGGTGTTTCACCTTGAAGAAAACATTTTACAAACAAATATTTGCACTGCCGTTTATGCTACCAACGGCTACCGTGTCTTTCGTTGAAATAAATTAGGTTATGTTTATGTTGTCAGAAAATTTATAAGGAGATGTATAGGGTGGGCATCCTGTTGATTTTGCCCCTGCGTCGTTTATTATTTTTTTTGTTATATGCATATAATATCCTGGTTCAACCGATATACAATTACTTTAACTACGCTTTCGTTTACACGACTATCTATTTTTATTCACCACAAATGCGTAACGACTATTCTTCACAAGAGGACATTTACTATCCAATTTGGGATGTTTCGTGAAGAAATTCTTATGTCCACACTCATCATGTTGACGTCGCTACTGTTTTCCGAATTATGTAGTAAACCCAGAAATTCTTGTAATTTCTCACATTTTTGTACCAACTTAATTACCCAGCCTAATGATTTTTATGGCTACCGTGTACTTATTAAAATATAAAGGACTAATCTCATTAGACCGTTGTACCTACCGTTTTCAATCCAAATTTGATTTGATAGAATGAAGTCTTTCATTCCCGGGATACAATACCCACTTGATTGTAATTATATATATAAGAACACAAAAAACATAGGCACAGAGATAAAAAGACTCACTATTTTAAATTTTCGGTGGCTGCTGAACCACCTTCC
>WURS02000013.1:11753892-11784817 GCA_011762765.2 Rhinocypha anisoptera | reverse complement strand
CTCCACAGTATGCCCTGGCGAAGGGAACTTTTAGATAATCCAATGTATGAAATTTCCCTAAAATCATGATTTCATTTCAAAAGTTTATACAAAGAAAGGGTCAGTGACTGAAACGTTGGTCATAGTTTCTTTGGAGCAGACTATATCCATCCACATTACTGTCGAGAATTGTCATTTGGCCAATTCAAGGTGATCATGGTTTGGAAGAGGCCCCCTAGCATTTAATCACCCCATATTTTGAAATAATTCCACCCTAAAGCAGTCCCCAATTCACCCAACAAGGTAATATCGCCTACATGATACCTGCTAACTCAAATGTAAAATTACTATTTGAGATTTTAGGGACATCAATAATGGGAAGGAATGACTTGGAGTGACAGTGAGAGAATTTATTATTCAGAGCTGTTAGATGTCGATCGGCGTGAGTCCATATTGGCTATATTCATTCCATACCGTAAAAATGAGCATTTAACTATCGGTTTGCACGTCAGTGGGCCGAAAAAATGGCAAAATTATCAAGTGAACGGTGCTAAAGGCCTCGCATTTCAACGACTACGTATTTAAAGAAAGTAAATTAATCTCTGCATAATTTGATTCTACATATTGACACCGTGCCCAAGCAAATTTTTCACCTAATCCCCAAAAAAAATGAGACATGGCGTTCCACTTTTTTTTACATTTTGTAGTAGGTCACGTATGTACGTGTACGAGGTGAATTCAAGTTATAAGACCTATTTTTTTCGACGCTGTCGGTGTGCGAGACCGAGATTGTTTTGGTTCCTTGTCACATGGTGTTCTGCCTTCTTTAAACTGTCGCACCCATGAACGCATTTTCGACACATTCTTGACTCCATCACCACATGTCTCCTTCAAATGGCGATGAATTTCAATCGGTGCCACACCACGAATGATTACACGCTGGTCATGTACGAAAACGTCGCCATTTTAAGTATCGAACACAGTTCTCATTATCACGGATTCCACTAGAGGTTTTGTCTGTCGTACAGTGCTGCCATCTCCGTCACGCATTGACAAAGAGTGCCCGTTCATTTTAAAACAAACCGCCTGTTTCTATCTCGTATTACCGTAAGTTATATAAGTTTAAGAACACATATGAGGACAGAATTCAATAGCTTCCTTGAATATAACCATATCAATTTTATTCTCCAAGGCAATGGTACATTTTAAGTATTGTCTCAAAAAATCCCTTTCCTTTAATTTTTCTTAGTACCTCAGTTGATGACAAAATTATTACCACGTGCATTTTTTAGTAAACTTTTAAAGTTTGTACTTGTACACTTGTATATTTAATTTCTTTTTCCTTACTATTTTTATTGTTTCTACGTATTCACCCATACGGGTTCCACATGCTTGTAACACTACGTAGCAAGATTTCATTTAGTTTCGGTGATGGCTCGAGACCCTGATTACCTCCTGGTTCGAAGAAGTCTGTCTTCTCCACACTTCGTCAAGTTACTAATTCAATAAGTTTTTCACCAATCTCAACCACTTTCGTTTTCCCATTCTCAACAAATCTTCATTCCCACGGAAGTTCAAATTCTTTCCCATTAGTAAATGATAAACTATTCTGGTGGAGCAGGCGATTGAATGGACCGTAAAGCGAATGCAATGTACCAACGTTTTTGGAGAAAATGAGGTCTTGAAAACCCGCTACGTACAAAACGTCACAGGACAAATTTTTAAGTTTTCTTGCATTGAAACGTATTTTACCTTGAGATGTAATTCCTTATTCACATTCTTTCACTTCCAAGAGGTGCAAAACTGCGTTTACCCTCAATTGGAAAACAACTATTATTTGCAACTATAGGTGAGCTCATTCGTATATTTTTTTATAAAAGCGAATATATTTTTCCTGATAATTTTTAGATACTACCGTAGAAATTTTATTTTAGTTATAATTTTTAAAACGAAATTAATATAAAGCTCTTAAAAATGAAAATAAATGTCATGAAAAACAAATGAAATGCCGATAGTTCGTGGAATACACTTATCGACATCGAGTCACACGAATTGACTATGTATAATTACAGAAAGTATGTATCTGTCCTCCCCGATTTCAATTGTGTTTAATCATTCCCTGTTAATATTACAACTACGTCGTTATTTTTTTAAAGCATTACTGCTTGTAATTTGCAATGCTCGCCATTATTGGTCGGTAACATAATACCGTAATGAGTCACATAAAATGGATTTATTTTGTAATTTCTCAAACAAAAATAATTAAATTAGTTATAACCATTTTGAAAGTACACTCCAAAGTTTCTCGGTGGACTTTGTACGGTAGTACGGTGTCGTATTAAATATTCATATCTCCAATTTAAAAAGTAAGATATATTTACATGTTTTTGGCTTTTGCGATGAACTTCACTCTTCAGAGGCTTCTTCACACAGACATTATGTAAGAAATTAGTTACAAAATTTGCAATTTCCACTTTTAAAAAAACTTCTTTATTCCGACATGTTTCGGTGTACTACACCATTTTCAAGTCTGACTTTATAACGTTAACAGCCATTATGCCCAATTAAATTTTATTTATGTATAATCCATCATTTTTACTTAAGGAAACGAAAGTAGCTAGGCAGCAATTATCAAATTTTTCATTCAAGTGTCCACTACGTTCACGTTACTTTTCCGAAAATTGCTGTAAATTATCTAGCTTTGACTTAGCTTATTAATCGTACGTAATTTTTCACTGTCATATACCTAATACACCCAAGTTTATGGACATGATAGGGTCAAATATATGAAATTAAAATGAGAGGAATAATATAATTTTTACAGTTGTATGTAGGTGCACTTCTCTTATTTAAATTTTATGCAAACTTCTAGGGAAAAAGATTGTGTGCACAAAAACCATAAATGTTTGAACTACGTTTTCGTAGTTAGTTTTTTTTTTAAATCATTCTAAATCCTCTACCGCACATATATTTCCCAATTGTCATTCGCATATTTTCTCGCTGCCCTATGACATTAACTAAGGTCGCCATCCCTTTGATTTATGGGGGCCATCACGTGCTAAAGCAAGTAACGCCCAACCACATACTTCCAACAATTTTACGCGACGATAATTCCAGGCAACCGCAAGTGGGAACGTATTTGTTCATCTCTCGCATAAACCCAACTAAAGCGATTTAACCGCATCATAAATACAGACAAAGACGCCGAAAATAGTAAGCGGAGAGTGCCGGGCCCCCTTTGATTTATTCGCCCGTAAACAATGAAGGGAATTAATATTTTGATGCGAATCTTTAAATGTACTGAATATTTATTTATTTTTGTTCCTAGTTAGGAGAATGAAAAAAGTTAGTATCGAGTGCTGGGAACGACATGGGAGTGACATCGTTTTATCTCGCCCGAATCACGGATAGATCGTGCCATTTAACCCGACATGAATTAAAAATCCTTCATCTCACTGACAAATTGGAATCTTTTTAACTCGTCGAAAATAAGACTACGTATTGAGTTTTCGCCTCATTTTCCACAAAGTTCCTCAAGTCCATAAAATTTTATTTATTGAAACCATGTTTCAATAAAATTTGTGAGCTTACAAAGTAGTGTTATATATCTGTTCATCATGAAGTTCCGTAAAGTTGAGAATGGTACCGTTTAATTCAGAGTGACTTTGTATTTGTGATGTTTTTATGAGTTCGCCACATGAAATAAATGATTATAATTTAATATTTAAAAAATTAGAGATGGAAGATAAACATCTTTCTACTTTATTCACAAACTTAATCAACAATGAACGACAAGAAATGTTATTTATCACTGCGCACTTTATAATTCGTTTCCTTTGAAATGGTTTCTTAAGCGATGGTTTTTTAAATAACTGTTATATTTCCACAAAAGATTTTTTGTGGAAATATAACAGTTATTTAAAAAACTATCACTCTATCATGGAATTCCACCAAGTGACGGCCTCCACAGTGAACTTTGTTAAATTTGCATTTCGTTTAACCTCCATGTTATTTATTGGATTACTAACTACACTGCGTGCTAGTTACTACTAGAGATTCACAATTTTCAAATTCACCTTACAAATTCAACAATAACTTATCTCAGCTATAGCATAACAAAGTGTACGCACTAAAAAATAAATAGTGTAGTTCATATACAGCATTCTTCCCAGAGAGATAGGCCAATTTCAACTGAATGTTTATTTCATCGTCATTCATCCAGTGTATTTTCCCTTAAAGTTCCCCGTTTTTATAATTATTTTGAATGTTCCTCTAAAGTTGTTCTGAATGTCTAAAGTTTTTTTTTTCTAATTTTCGAGTCTGGACAAATCCTGGATTGGTTTACGACTAAATCTAAAGGAAGGATTCTTTCTTAAATTTTTAGATCTTCAGATTCCTTTAGAATCTCTCCGGCAGCTCCCGGGAAGTATCGCTGACCAACACACTCGCAGAACAAAAATTCTATAAGAGTGAGATCTACAAAAAAATTCCACTTTCTGTTTCGATCATGGCCATGTTTTTTTGAGTAGAAAAGCCTGTGGGCAGCACACTCACACGGTACGAACAGTCGCCCTGATTTTTTTCCGATTTGGAAGATATCGTGGGTGCCGTTCATCCGTTTCCTCATTGTTATTAATCGAACGGCGCGAATTGTTCATTGGATTAGCGTATGATTAATGCCCCGTTTCGTGGAGTCGTAACAATTATGGCAAGTAAATAAAACTGGTGTGCTCTCTAGGGGTCAAAAACCAGTCAAGAAACGCTTTTCAACGAGGACATTCAATTGCTTAGGAAGAAGTATACTGCTAAAGAGAGCTTTCATTCAAAATTGGAACTGCCATAACTGATACTTACGACCCTGGAGAGTATGGTGACAGAAAGTCTCGAGACGAATGTCCTCTCGAGAAATTTAAGCAGTTTGACATTCATCTGTCCATATATTCGTTGACGGGCACTCGCCTGTCTTTTACTCCCCTACACCTGAGCCACCTAAGATCAACAGTTTGTGTTCATGCACCGATTCCAAATCCATCTTTTGTCCCTTCGACTCTCTAAAATGGATTTATCCTGGCAAACCATGATGCGTTCGTCCTCCGATGTGCCAACGCCTCCCAGATACACCTTCCTACGAACGGAATGAGATTTTTCCCCATTCCTTTTCCTAATTTAAAATAGTGACATGGAATACATTAAACTCCCGTTCAGCTAATGGCCATGTCTGCCATTAGCATTCCTGCCGCGATATTCCCCCCTCGGTGTTAATTGCAGCATACCTATTGAGAGCAGCGCACCCTCCCACAGGCGACGATAGGACACTAATTGATATGAAATCAGCAGTTGATATTTTGTTCTGGTCCCCTCCTCGGTGGAGATTTCTCCGAGGTATTATGCTGCGTGTAGCAGAGTCTACTCCACAGCTTTTAGCTTCGACAAATTTTAGCTTTCGTATCTGGTGGTGGGTTTCCTTCTTCCTCGGTCAGCAGTTGGTGATCAGCAGTCTTGACGTCGCCGGACAGCGTTGTCAAACCGCCCATTGTGTGGCGGGTTGCGTCGGGAAGTGGTATGTTGTTTTTTTTCGTAGGCTACTGTACTTTTTCAAAGACGTTATTCCCCCCCTGCGTCGACGTCTGAAGAGATCCTGGTTTGCCTTTCCGTTGCTCGAGCGTGTCACGCAAAATAAGAAACCTAGTAGCATTCTTCTTACTCGATATATTTTTCATATAAATCGTAATTGACTCATATGTATACAATAATGAAGTTAATTATGATGAATTAAACGTAAAATTAAAGTTAATGGAGGTAGACTTTGGCATCATTCGTTACTGCGAGTAAGTATTTGGTTCCTTATGAAATTATATCATGCTATCAGAGCTTCTGGATAGGTCTTTCGAAGCTAATTGAAATTGTGAACATTACCTATTTCTCCAATGGCTATATTTTAAAAATATTTAAAATTTCTCAGCCTTGTTTGTCGACTCAGTGAGTTTCACGCAAATATTCACCATATAACAGGGTGAAAAGGGTAAAACCTGATTCCTTGATTATGAATTTGGATTTGTGTTAGTTAGTAACAGAAATTAATTCCTCTGTTTATGGATAAATTAGAATGGATACGAAAGCAAGATATTTTCTGCAATGCCATTCACCAAGTTAGCGAAATACATAGCGCTCATATGTATTTGTTATCATGACAACCTAAAGTGCCATGTACACGTAAATAACTATTTTATAGCTTTTATATTTTTATCTATAAAATAGATATTTTGTGGCTATAAGTGTATAGTAAGAGAAGTTCCGGATCGCACGATATATGATAAACGTAGTTCTGCAATCGCGAAAGGACTTTGCTACATTCTCCTGGCGTAAATCCGTTACTCTGCTCGCAACAGATATGTTTTCTTAGTCTTTACTACTTAAAACCACATACTTTCTCCAGTTTTCATGTTTGAACGACATATTTGGTGCAGTTGAGCAGGCCCTCATACCACCTCCCAATCTGATTATATACGGTAGTGAAAGTTTCAAAATGTTTGAGATTTTGCGTAAAAGTAGGGAATAATGCTTAATTGTGAGCTATTTCTGATAGTGGTATTTGATGGCGATTTTTCTTTCTTGCATTTATTGAAAGAACTACTAAAATATAAATATTCCTAGCTTAAACGTCACGAAACCTCCCGCGCGCTTGCTGAGATTAAAAATTTTTCATTCACGGGGTATTACTACCCTGAAAACGGAGCTCAAGTTCGCTTGCCTCCTTTATTTGAACGAAATAAGTGGTTATTCAGACATGAGATTGATTAAAGCACGCTTTTTTTCGATCAATGTATTGCACCGTGCGTTATTTCGTCATTTCAGGAATTTCCATTCCCCGCCTAGTCCCACCTTTCGTATGCTTTAGCCGCCATGTTGGTTGCCTTATGCATGTGGAATTGAAGCTGGTATTGATATTCTGTGAATTGCCGTCAATCCTCTCGCATCCTCCCGAAGTGGAGCTGCTTAATGCGGCGCGTTGTAGCGTCCTTCATCCTCCCTTAGAACGCTTGCGGTCTTGAAGCTTTTTAATGATTTTGTTTCAATTTTAGGTCAATAAACTCAATTTTAGACCTGCTTCTGACTTATCCATTTATCATGGAAAACTATGCGCATAAGATGTCGCCTCACAATTGGAAAATGGGTCTCATTAGGGATTAACTAGTTATCATACTTGAGATTTGGTTTAGAATCTTTCAATTTAATACTGTTATATGTGTGAATCTTGTTCGCTTTTCCAATTATTTTTCTTCTCCGTACACTTGTGTATTTAAAATACCCGACTTTCACAAAATGGACGTAGTTACCGAGTTATAAAATTAGTACGCGTAATAACCGTGGCTCTGGCGGAATATAGTATAAACCTTGCGGAATCATATTTTTAGCTTTTGTACACTTAAGATGATTTCAAAAATGACATTCCAAGATTAAATGTTCTACGAAGCAAATGGATACTGTTGGACAGACAAGAATAGAGAGAAAGGCTGGCTCAACCGATAGAGAAGAATGTCGAACTGAAGGCAGGCGAATATAAAAATGCATTATGGTGCTAAGATACTTATAAACCGTAATTTTGTGTTTTCTTTTGGTCAAAAAAACTGCAATAGTCTAATAAAATTATTTAGGACTTCCGCCGCACTGATTTTGACGCAGATACTTCAAGATTTGTCCATGTTACAGTAGGAAGTGACTAATTTGCCCCCGGCAATCACATAGGTGGATGTTATGGCGATTAATCTGGATTAAGATAAAGCGGATAATCTGATTTTTTTATTTTAAGTTTTTTATGATAAGATTTGAAAATCAATGCAATTTCATGAAGTTTTTCGTTAAATCTATCGAAAAACGGAAAAGCTACAATTCTCCAGGACATTTTAATTAATGTCCGAAGAACAAGGTGTAAGATGCTAAATAATTAAAAGTCCATGTGCTATTAACTGTGATGGGATCTCCAGCCCTAAAAATCCCAAGGCCGAAGGGGCAGGAAGGGACGGTAGGGATTATAAGGGTCGGCGTTTACCTTATCGACTTCGAGTGAGTGGGCCTTGACTGTCCCATCCCTTATTGTTTTGATCTTCCCTTTTTTTCAATGATGGTCAAAGGATTAAAAAACGACTTTTGAAAACAAAGGAAAAACGATTTAAAAAATAAAATTCGTGTCAATATAACAAGGATGGAATTATTTATTTTGGTTAAAATTTTTATTTCAGAGATTGTCCATGAATTGCATTCCAGTGAAATAATATAATGTTAAGATTTGTAATTTATTTGTTTCCAATTGTGTAACTGTATTAAGGAAATATACGAAACAGCTGCTGTTTCAAAATAATTATTGTTATTTATCAAGGTAGGAATACTCATAAAATGTTCAATTAAATATTACATGTCTGTAATCCATGAATTTTTAATTAATTTTATTAATTATTTAATATGTACATTACATTCAGTAGTAATATTTAAGCATTAATTGCATTTACGCCTAATTCAGATGTAATAACAACTTCTATTATTAAGTTTTTTTATGTTAAGATTTCATTTTTTAAATATTGCACTTTGTTGATTCAAAAGAAAACCATGGCTGATTCCACTTTAATTTTAATGGAATGATAAAATAATTTGCATTACATGCTAATTTCCAAACAATTGTAGATCATGTAAATTGTCCAATCATTCTAATGTGAATATACTATGAAAATTGTCCATATTATCATTACAATGTCAATATACTATAATACCAATTTACAGTAATATTATAGAAACCTTTTTAAGGGTTGTTGGACAATCCAGTTTTTCAAGGACTGTTTCCTTTGCCTTTTTTAGATGACGGAAGTGAGGATGGCACAAAAGTAAAATCAGAAGATGGAGGAGTTCAGAAGATAGGAAGGAAACAACAGGGGAGTGTGGTCATCTTGAGCTATGCTCGATATTGTCGATTTCGAGCTGTACTAAAGCGCCTAGAAGGGTTGCCAAAGCCAAAAGAAGGTGTCCCAAGCCCTGGGTGGCTAAGAGGTGTCCTAGCTGTTGCCCTTGGAGGATTTGCTGTATCAGAACCTGATACACATGTTTTATTTTGTAAAGATACCTTTGACTACCCAGACTTAGAGGGGCATGAATTACTCTGTAACCACCTGGGTAAGTAAAATCTTTTTTTGTACAATTTAAGATTCCTTTTTTTTCCTTTGTTTGATGAAAAGTTTTTATCTTCTAATTCTGCAGTGTGGTGGTCCTTTTCTAAGTGAAGGTTTACTATCCCCCATCTAAGTTTTCATGCTTTTAATGTCATTGAAACATTATTTTTACTTGAAGTCTAATCTTATTATATAGTTACTATGAAAGAGAAAAAATCATGATTTTCAGTCATTATACTTAGTTCTTAACATCCTTTTGTTTAAAAAGTAAAAGCTATTAGTATATTTTTGGAAATAATTGCAATGAAAATACCATGCTGAGTTGAATGAATACCATGTTGAGTTAACAAATTAAAAAATTAACTCTCATTATACATTACTACAGTTACAGCCCCAAGTAATATAGATGCTCTCAAGCTTCAGGTCATTCAACTATCTTTATTTCATCCGTTAAAACTATTTATCATTCTCTGTCACAAAGCCACCCTGGAAATCAACTTCCATTTTCCCTTGTGATAGGTATTTTATGTATTCACATCTTTTGAATGGAAAGGAGTCGAATTGGAAGTTGATTTTGTCTTGACTGTTTATCCTTCAAATGTGTCTGATCATTATTTAGAATTATGTTGTTTATCTATGCTAATGCTCTTTAAATCACAAATCATAAGTTTTCATGTCCTCTACTCACAGCTCCAAATCTGAAAGGACGAAGGCGAAGAAAGAGGAAAAAGAGAAGCCCATCGCCAGAATCGGAATCCAATGAGTCAGAATCTTCCTTATCTACTTATTCATCTGCAGCTAAGGTTAACATTTTATTATTCAACCATTCATTCATGTCTTGCAAATTTAAGTTTACAGTTTTTTTTCTATAAGCGTTACCATCTTTACAGCCTAGTCTAAGATATTTTTTGTTCACATTTAAGTTACAAATCAATTCTTAAATTGTGAGAAATTAATTGAATGTGAATGAATGAATTATTACTCTATTGTTAAAAAATGGTCTTGGTAAGGTTTGAATCATTTGTTTGTTTGATGACTAGGATAGGAAATGCTCTTTGTCAGAGAGTTTGTTTTGTAAGAGCATTTGGAAAAAGAATGAAAGAGTACTTCACACTGTCGGTATTGTACATTTGTCTTTAGTAAATCTAATCTTTTCTTAAAATGGAAACTACATATTCAGTTTTTCATAATTTAATATTCCTGCTTCAAATGAATTTTATAGCTTTAAAATGATAAAGCCAGTATATGTTATAAGCAGATCCCATTATTCTTTTGCATCACTCTTTCATAGTAATTTTTGGTTCAGAATTTTTAAAATTTCTTTTTTCTTGATAGTGTGACAATATTATTTTTTAAATCAGTAGCTTCAATTTTATTTTCATAAATTTAATGATATGTACCCAACATAAAATTGCATGAAACTAACTACATATATATATCTGCAGTCTTTCCCAGTTTCAAAACCAATATGTCACTTTATCCAAGTGAGGAAATCCTTCAATAATAATAATAATCATCAATTGTTAATTTGAGTTTTATTTACACATTGTGATTTCTCATGGCAAAGGTTTGAAGCAAAATGTTTAATTTCAGCTAAATAATTCATATACGATGCCATAAAAGTGACTTCTGCAACTACAAATTCACCCATTCCCTAGAAATTTGTAATTGTCCATATGAGCTCTCCAGTTGTCACTAATCAGTAGGGGAAACAGTTTCACTGTCTGTTATTACCACTTAAATGTGTGGTACTAATTCTTCAAGTCAGCACAATCAAAAACGCTTTTAAGTTTCTGCTTTCGTAACTTAATTTCTGAACCTATATCAAATAATGATGATGAAATTGAAGGTTTTAATGGCTGTGGTCTGCAAGCTTTCCATTGTGTCAAAATACATTTATGAAAAAATAATGTAAGTTAGAAAATGATTTTTTTATTGGATTCATTTCTATTGTGTTCTGGTTGCTAGAAGATAGGAAATCACATAGAGAAATAAATAGTAAACACCTCCTTATGGTCCCATCCTAATGTGTGAATAAAATATTATTTTCTTTAATTAAGTACATAAATCATAAAGTTGATGTGACTTTAATCCAAAAGCCATTTCTTCGTCCCTTTTTTTGGGGTGTTCAGAAACTATATATCCTAAGAAGTCTACAAAAAGACCAAGTACTAGTTAATGCAGTCCATCGTAATCCATATTCAACTGGTACAATATGTATGTATGTTTGTGAAATATCATCATTAAGTGAGCTCTATCCTCATCTATCAGCACCAACCTTTGGGATTATTATGCTGAATAGGAGGTGGCTGAAGTTGTCATTCATTAGTAATTTGAAAGTTATTGTGCATTTATTCCAGCCTATATTTTAAATATATATATATTTATAATATTTTGCACTTTAAATAGATCAGGCTAAAGGAAGTAGTTGAAAGTCAGAAAATTAATTTTGGAATGGTTCAAGAAATACATACATAATAATGTATTATTCAAAATTATGTAATATTTATAATGTATTATTTTCCAACAAACACATTCCTGTAACCTAATACTAGTAGGAGAATACTAGTTTCTCTGTGTGGGTAAAAGTGTTTCCCCAGACTAATATTTTTTGGAAGAAATAAGAGAGCTGTATTAAAAGTAAAAGTAAACGCATGTAGAAAAGTGATAGGAAATATAAGCACACTTTGCATTTCCAACAAAGAAATTTTTTATTTCCAACTAGGGTCACTAAATAATACCATTTTCAGGGTGACGTTGAAGAAGAAGTTTATGTAGCGAAACTAGGTGGAAATAAAAAAATTTTTCTGTGGAAATGCAAAGCGTGTTTATATTTCCTTTCATAATCAAATTCCACGAAGTCTCGGCCTCAACTGTAATTCGTATAAACATAGAAAAGTCTTTCAAGTTTGATGCATGCTAAAATACTTTTACATTGTGAATATATTATGCATGGTAGATAATTCCTCTTCATTGAGAATGTTTATAAGGGTCATGGCAGCCCAGTAAGTTGAGCACTTGATGTCCAGCTAAAACCCAAGTTAAGTGATTTTATGGGTACCATATCATTGTAGAAAACACCAAGCACACAAGGAAAGAACTTGTACCTCTACCCTGATCAGTGAATCTTTATATTCTGTTGGGGCCTATCATCACTTTTCAAACTGACCTTAGGATTGAAGAGTGTGGATTTAAGGCCATTTACACAATGTATGACCACCTGAATGATGCCTTGAATTGATGAATATCCCATGAATGAATAGATTATGAAATGAAGAAAGGTATTGTTAATTAATGACAATATGGTCTTTAATCTCTGAAGTGTTGTTTTTACATTTAACATAACGAATATGGTCAGTGGTGGGGCATCATTCATGAGATGATGCAATCATTTGAGGAATAATCAGAGCATGCTAATTTTCAACACATGGCCTAGTCACTCACGAAGATATCGTTACTCATTGGGGTCAGTCAAGGTGATAGAGCATCATGCAAAGCAGTCTTTGGTGGCAAAGCTGCTAGCGTGTTTGAGTACATTGCAAAATTTTGTTGCAAAGAGGAGTTAGGGGAGGAGGGGTTTAAAAAATTCTGTTCAGGAAATCTGGAGGTAAACCCAGGCGATTAAGTGAATGCTCAAAACCAGAAAGAAGAGAGTGAAGAGGAATTATAGAAGAGTTGAATTTTATTCCCAGTAGTAACTTGCTTAGCTTGCTTTTGTTACAATTATTTTATAATATTAATGCTTCAAATTTCCAGAACAAATTTGGTGTTGGCTCCAGTCCTGGCGCTTCTGTAAATAATCGAGATGGAATCCGTTCTGGACGGAGATTGGTGCCACCACCTCGAGGAAGACGCAGACGCCCAGGGGGTTCTAGCGTCCCTCCATTACCACCCGGCCCACAACGCCCGCCATCCTCTTCTTCAGCATCATCATCACCTCCCCCACACAACCACACAAATCCATCATCCCCCGACACGGCGGTTCGCACGGAAGAAGAAAGACGCTTCCTTAGTCATTTGCACACTTTCATGAAGCATCGAGGCTCTCCTATTGAGCGCCTTCCTCACCTCGGTTTTAAGAAGAGTAAGTTGCATATTTCAGTCTGGATGTTTGGTTCATAGCCAGAATTGTTTTTCACTAATGTATTTTGCTTTATGATATTATAAAATTTGTTTATAAAATTATTTTTTTAGATTATCAAACTTGTATGGATACATCACAAGTTTTTTCATTAATAATCCCATGATCCTATATACTATTAATTTGGTAAATTTGCATATTTAAATATTGTATTACATAAAGATAGTTACATATGACATTATAATATAGTTTCTTTCTTTACATATTCACCACATTCTATAATGAAAAGTAGGATTTCTTAACTATGCCTATTGGGCTGTGCTAAAGCCTTGGACATTTAAAGTGATCATTAGAGTCATTTGATTTTGCATTAATACACCAGGTAGTCATCGCTTCAGCTTAACAAATCATAGAGCAGAATTGAGGGTGTTTAGAGGCAGAAGCCAAATTTGAACTATGAATTATTCCGATAAGCCACCAGACTTGCATAAGAGTAGTCGGAATGTGAAAAGAAAAACTAATTTACTTCAGGTTCTAAGTGCTAACTTTAACTCTAACCATGATGAGCATAAAAAAGTTTAAATTATTATCTAACTTTGGAGCAAATTAGCTTTTCCCTCAATCTGGTAGCATATTACAGGTAAATGTTTTCTTCCTATAAAAAATGTGAATGAATAACTCCCAGAAGATAAATATTCATGCAGTCAGTGGGAAAACAAATGACAATGCTAATGGTGATACTGCAAATGGCTCTTTATCCAACCTTTTATTGTTGAAATGCTATATCCAAATTCCATGCAAGTGTTTTATGCTTTCAAAAATTAAAACTCATTAATAATATAATAATAATAATATTATTTATTAGTTGATAGGTATCCAAGATACAATGAACTTCGTCATTGGGTCTATGATGATTGGTGGATTGATTGATACACCATTCATCTACACATGAGTAGCGTCAATTCCAAATGCGTCAAAAGACAAGGTCACACTGGTGGTATAAGTAAAATATTCGTTCAATGAGTACATAGGTTTTGATAATAGCCACAAATGGATCACAGATCACATTATGCTGTGTAATAATTTTTTCAATCATCCCATGCATAAGTCCATCATTTTATATCTGTTTATAACTCTCTTTATGTATCTATATATCTTTAAATAATTAACTAGCACAACTGTTAACTGTTAAAAGAATGCAGATTCATTCCTTGACACATTATCATGCTCTTAAATTAGTTTTTAATATTATTCAATTAGAGCCAGTATTAATTGTAACCGGGATTTAATTTTATGTAGTCAAATAAAAATGATCTAATAAGAGCCAAAAAGTAGTGCCTCAAATGAATATTAACCAAGAAATTTTCAGCTTGAACATTCATTTCAGATTAGCCTGTCAGAATTAATGAAAATCATAAATGTGCCATAAAAAAGCTATAAAATAAATTTTGGATTAATTTATAAAATGATTGATTTTATTAGCAATACACTTATGACAGCTAGCAAATCCAATTTTATTTTTCATATGAATGATAAATTTTTAAAATACTTTTTCCTTTATATATCTCCTTTTCTTATTCTCAAATTCTTTCTTAAATAATTTTGTTTGTGCCTTCAGAGAAGAAGAAAAGCCACTTTATATATCAACTTGCATTTTTAGATTCAACTCTATAGTTGTCAGCATTCATTATCTGGTATATGCAAAATATTAATTCCCTGTCTTTTTTTGTGAATTTTTACGTTTGCAAATAGAAATTTATGTAAAAACATAAAATCAAATTGTTGGAGCCAATATTTTCTATTTACACTTTAAACCATTATAGGATATGTAAAGTAATTTATTTGCATTGTTTCCTCTCTTATACAATATAAAAAAAATATATTAATTTTAAAGTATGTGGCTGATTCATGGGCATGTGACATTTTTCGCACATACCCCAAAATAAATCATCCTGCTGACTTTCAAAGGGTTAAGTTATCTCCTCTCCTACATTCGCACTGTTCCCCCACAATCCTTACTGTTATTTTTCTAGTTCTTTTATCTCAGCTGGTATATCCTATTCATTTAGATACAAAATGTCTGAATATAAAGTCTTACCTTATAATCGTGTTGCATTTTCAGAAATGTATTTTTATTTAATTTTTTATTTTATTACTTTTCATGCAGCTTGATTTAACTAAATTAGAAAATCTAAAAGTACTACAAACTTGTCCTGATTTTTACTCAATTATAACCTTTATTGTTATTACTATATTTTTTCTGGCTTTAGAGGCATTTTCTCTTGGACCCATTAACTACTATGTATTAATTCAAGTTTCCAAATGTTTTCTAAACACCCGACTACATTTGGCTTCATTAATAAAAACAACTTCCACTTTCTTCTTAATTACTCCCTCACAATCTGAATTGATTGGTTTTGTCCGCCTACTCTGATTTACTACCATTGTATTTTACAACCCTCTTCAGCATCAAGTTAATTTTTATTACTTATGCTATCTTTGAATTTTCCCAGACATGTTTCTCTTCTCCCCTGCCATGCGTAATGCCTTTTGATTCAACTTTCTTTTTCCATTTTATTTTCTTCGTTCTCCATTCCTATATTCCAAAAACCTCCCATTCACATATTATATCAAATGTTTGTCATTTTATTTTCCAATAAATAAACTAACCTATGTATATGCACAAGAATATGTGTGTAAGGAAATACATAAATTTCCTGATTTCACAATAAATCTGAACTTATATTGTCCTAAACCTGATTTTTGGTTGCTGTTTTCTCAATTAAAAAACCAAAGACTTGCAGTTTCATTTTCATGGCCTTTTAAGGATTTTGATCTGAAAATTAGATGTTGTTTAGATAGTGGTTTAGAATTAACTTATCATATCTATTCATTATAAGTCAATTCTTTAAACTACATTTTAACACTAAATTATTTGTAGTCATGGCATTTTTCAGCCAATAGATGAATTTTTTTAATACTGGAATGAATTGCTGAAGTGTTTTATGGCATTCACCATAGCATCACCACTCTTTTATTTGTGTGCTTGTTGTTTCAAAGATTCGCTCCCTTTATCTTAGATATCTTCTTTTAAAAAACAGCATGTCTGAGTTTCAAAGTTCTATGATCCTTGTTTTCAGTCAGATAAATCTTGTTTGTTGCATTAATTTTTGAATGCTCCTAATATATAAGGATTTTTAACTATGGTCTTAAAGTTAAAATGACCAAGGATATTGTCATAACTGCTACTTACTTAATTCTTTCAAACATTGTCACATTAGAAACAACTTGTACAATTTGCATTTAGTAAGCAAGTTGGCGTAAATATTATGTTATAAAAAGAGAACATATATTAAAACTGGAAAGCTTAAGGACCCATCTATTATTCAAATGAGCCAGTAAGGAAAACACATGCTAGAATATAGTAGAGAGATACAGTGTGATAAGTAGTAATTGACATTAATGGGAATTAAAGTTATTATAGAATTAATTCTCAAGAAATAAGTAACACTTTTCATAGCATTAAAATATACAGCAGTAACGGAGTAAAGAAGACCGAAGTTCAATTTCCTCATGCTTAAGCAGCTTAAACGGCCAAGAGAAACAACGAGGCATCCATAACAACCAAGTATAAAAACCCTATAAAAACTTTAAAATTTTGCATTTCAGCAGGATTTCTTCAATTTTTAAACTGAGATACAAATAAATGTGGATAGAATAAGACATTATAATGTTTCATTCAAGTTTTAGTTCATGTCTGAAGCTCTTATCTATATTTTTTCCATATTTTAAATACTGATTGAAACTGCAGTGCGTAGTGGAATTCTCATTTTCACATCGCTTTATGCATAAAACAATTAACATCTCTGGGCTCGAACTTGGGTCACTATCTTAGGATTTTTGAGTGAGTAGGCTCAAGACACATACGCAACGGATGAGTGGGTACCTTCCCTGTAAATTTAAGGATGATAGCTTGTGTAAAAATGACCAATCAAGCGAGTCAATGAATGTCAGTAAGTCAGCGAAATCGCAACTTTATGTATACTAATCAATTTTTTAGCAAATTCTGGCTGTACATTAATTAAAATGATAAAATACAGGTTTGAAGATAAGTTTTCACTATTTTTGGTAGGCACTCAATGCATATTCCCAATTCTTTTTTTTACCTCCATCTGTAAGAAAATAGTATCTTTGTTTTATGTCTATTATTTTGTCAAAAATAAAATTGGTTGTATTACATTCAGTCAGTTTTGAATGTATGGAGTCGTGATTTCTTTTGTGTTTCCACAATTGTTTGCTGTTTTTTTTTTGTTGCTCTTCCTTCCATTTAGTAAGTCGTGCATGTCAAAATAAATGGTGGATCATTTTAGAAATGCCAATCCACATCCATTTTTAGCATTTACATCATCAGACAGATTTTATTTCATCTACCATTTCTAGTTTTCCTATTAGTCTTATACAGGACGCCTCTAGCTAAAACACAATCTGAGTCATTTTATGGGTTCTGAATCTTCATGGGAAATCACAGGTGGCACAGGGAAATCCAACTGGCCCCTCTACCCTCATGTGTGAATTTCTCTTTGAAGTTAAGGATTACACCTCATGTGCTTTTAAAAAAAATGTCAGTTTTTTCAGCATTGAAAGTGTCACAATCTAATAAACAATTAGCGGTTGGTACAAATCTAAGAAAACAATTCTAATTCTGCTGGTTTTTGGTGTTAGAATCGACAGTTGCAGCTTACTTGCTTTTCTTCTCTCAGTTGATTAAATTTCACAACTTTAAGCTATCATTGTATATGGTTATATTACCTAAAAGTTACAATTACACTACCTAAAAGTTCCCAATTTATTTGAAAATTGTTATGCCAAGTTTTGAAGAATGAACTTATTCTGTACTTAGTTATCATTTTGATAAATAAAAAATCAAGGGTTATCCTTTTCTATTTTCCAAAATTAAAAGTATGACATTTTACCTCATGTAGTTAGTATATTTCCATACCAAAAAAATTACCAAGACTTACATTATTTGAAGATGGGCCTTGATGTCATATGTTTGTTACTTCAGTCACCTTATCCTTTATTTATAATTTCTATAAAATTTCACCTTGCAAATCTTTTTTTGTTTCTCCCATGTGTGTCCTGATTTTCTGCTATGTATGAATTGATACACTAATTGTAATTCACCATAGTGAAATAGAGATTTGAAAACAGTTGTAATATTTTTTATCACAGTGATGTGTTCTGTCCTTTTCCAGTTGATCTATATGAATTTTATGGAAAAGTACAAAGTTCTGGTGGCTATGAGAAAGTTACTGGACGTAAATTATGGAAGCACATTTATGATGAGTTGGGTGGCCACCAAGGAAACACAAGTGCTGCCACGTGTACCCGACGTCATTATGAGAGGTGATACTTTCACAAATGCATTCTCTAATTGTTATTAACCCTCTTAGTGCTACCAATTTTCAGCTGTACCCAGAAAAGAGTGCCACAGGGATTTTTATAAATTTTCAAAGTTCAGAAAAAAGTATTCAGTAGTTTTTATTTTAGACAATCATTTGTTTTTCAGCTATATATGAGTAATTGACTGGCTAATAGGGACACAATTATTATGTCTCAAAATTATAATTAGTTTAACAAAATTTAAAAAAATTTTCACTAGAGCATATTTTGAACCATAACATTTCTTGTTCAAGAAGTAATAGTAGATACATAGGCCTGTGGCACTGAAAGGGTTAAACATATTTTTGGTGCTGTCAGCCTATTTTATTTTTATTGACATAAGTTTTTCTGTTATAATTTATTCTTTGATACATACTTGTCTCATTGTAAATCATTAGTCTTAATCTCTAACAATGTTATGAAACTGAAAAGGCATTGAGCATAGAGAGTCTCAGTAAATGTGTGTTTGCAAAAATTAACCAAATGTAAAATTGTCTCCAGGCTACTACTTCCATATGAGCGCAAGCAGCGAGGCCAAGAAGACAAGCCACCTCCAGCCATTCACAGGAGGCATAACAAGGTGCCTGGTGGTTCAGGTGATGTTGATGCCGGGGACACCAGCAATGAAGGCAGTTCGAGCACTGAAGGACCACCTCCATCCAGAGGGCATCGTAAGGTGAGATATCCCTACTTGTACTCATTGTCCTCTTCTGCATTTCATATTTGTATCCATATTGCATATATTGGCTTTAGCAGAGTGATTCTGAGTAAAGCTGTGGGCCATTACTTTGAAATTTCCACTCACTTGTCATTGATCATGAGGTGAGATATTGAGCATTGAGGTTTGGACTGTAGTCAAACTAGTCATATTCATTATTTTTTTAAAAATTGTGTGATAATATCCATGTACACTTCAACAGTTTAAGACTAGTTTTGGTACTTATATATAGACTTAATGTTCACTGTCATTCTTGGGAAATGAGACAATTCATTCTGATATATAAATGTTAACAAGCTTTACTTTTAGCGGCATTTCTAAAATCAGGATGTAATGCTCCAAATTATTTCTGTCCAAGGAAACTGTTTCATGCTTTACTTTATGGAATTCTTTAATTTAGTTAATAAAATGAAGAAAACAGAACAAAACAACTTCACATTTCCATGTAGTATTGCTTTGTTTTATTTTCTTCATTTGCTCAACATTATTTTATTCTTTACCCAGTCTCTTTTGTCCATTTTTTGTTATTTGTCAAACCACTTTATGTTATCAAGCATAATTACACATTAAAATCAGCACTGGGTGGGGCATATAAATTTATAATTTGGGTAAATTTCATAGCAATTGTATGGTGATTACTATATAAATAACCCCTTAAGATTGTCTAGGAAACATATTTATTGCAATATGTTAAAAATTTACAATTTCAGTTTCAAAACTATCCCAAGTTTTCAGCTGATTTCCTAATTGAAAAGATGATTGTTTCTCATAGAATTTAGAAAATTATTTCAATACATTAATGATAATTATAAATGGAGTCAAGGAAGAGATAAATACAAAGATTTTAGTTAGTTCGAATGTTCTTTGTCATGAATATTTTGAATTATGAAGCCAAGCCACTTTGATGAAATTTACTCACAAAATAGACTGTGAAATATAGTTAGTTGAGTGTATCAAAGAAAGTTCCAAATTCTTGTTGTTGAATATTCATCTACACAATTCCCCAATTTGCCACAAGGGTGTGTTTCAAGGAGTGTTAGGAAATGTTAATAGTATAACAAAATAGGTATTATAATAGAGTAAGTTTGTAAAAGCATTCTAGGCCATTAAAAGTTTTCAAGATTTTAATGTATTTGTGAGATATGTTTGAACTTGCCACACAGAGGTAGTAAAATACTAATGCTTTTATTCTTGAGTGCACATGTATTTCTGTTGAAAGATATTACCATTATAGTTATAAGAATTACTGATTCAGGCTTGATGTGGTGGGAGGAAAACATATGAAAAAGAAATAGTTGCACTTTTCCACGAAATTATATATATTTAAGCACTATGGATTTCGGCTCAAAGAGCCATCTTCAGGTACATGACAAAAATTGTTTTTTCAAACAAAGTACATATAGTGAACCAAGGGGGTAAGGGTGAGGGAGGGGGAGAAGGGTAAGGTGGGGTAGGAGCTAGGAAGAAGGCACCGAAGGGTGAGGCAGCGATGTGTATTCACCAACTTTGAATGTGGGGGGGAGGTATAAAAATCAAGGATGGAGGGGGAGGGGTGGTTTGTTGGGAGAATGTGTGGGTTATTTCAAAGGATGGGTAAGTCGAGAAGGGGGGAGCGGTCAAAAAAGAGGTGGTCATTAAGGAGAACTTTTGGGTCATTTTGTGCGATTTCCATCTGCTCAAGAATGCCAAGTCTGGGGCCTTTTTTCTGAATATGAAGAATCTCCGTGTCGAAGTTGCAGTGGTGACCGGTTTCAATGAGATGCTTGGCTAGCAGGGAGGAAGAGTCACAAGTTTTCCAGCACCTCCCATGCTCTCTCACTCTTGTAGAGAAGTTTCGTCCCGTCTGGCCAATTAGAATTTCTCACAGGTCGCACATGAAATTTATACACTCCTGGTTGTGAAGTGGGATCGAAAGGGTCTTTGTTTTTACAAAACTGAGCAGCAAGGGAATCTCTGGTATAGAAACAAATCTTGTTATGTTCTTTGGGAAATTTCCGAGCTAATTTATAAGATAATGCGCGCACAAATTGTATTTTACACCATTTACATGGTTTAGGTAGAGGAATTTTCAAGGCACAAGTTTTAGAAACGGCAATATTTTTTAATTTTCTATGTAACAATTTGATAATGAGATCTTCAGTGTACCCATTGGACTTTGTGATACTGACTATATTCTTGAGTTCGCCCGTGAATTCATTGTGTGGTAAGGTTAAGTCGCACATTTAATTTTTTTTAAATTATGAATCTTCCTTTCACTATGAGGATATTTTTCAGTGGTACTGTTAAAAATTCCAAATTATTTGTTTATTTTTTAGCCATCGTTTTTCATAAACTTTTATTAGAAGTCGTAATTTAACCCCTCATTATGTATGATCGTCACCTTGCGTTATGGTATTTTTCACAGTTAAGGGTAAATATCCATTATCATTCCTGTGAAATTACTGAAAAAGTTACATAATAAAAAATCATTAGGGCCTTTATTTGTGTAAAATTGTTATCAGGTTGTCCACATATAACAGACCTAAAGTTAAAAATTGGGAAAGTTTTTTTATGTTTTGCAGAGTAGGAAAGCCAAAAAATATTGTGTCATAAAGATTTTAGAGGTGGGAAAAAGTACTGCCTACAATGCACTAAAAACAGTTTATACACAATGACGGTGTATTTTCAGTTAAATGGTTTCAGTGAAAAACATTTTATGTGCTGCTTATACCTTGGTCGTTGAAGCTGAAATAAAGTTTGTTGATGGATTTGTACAGTCAGTGGTGATTGAAGCTGATCTCCAAAATATGTATGTACATTAATGATAACACTATGCTGTACAAAACTTGTAAGGGATTTAATGAACTTAAAAGTTGTTGTTAATCCACTCACTACCTACTTACTGCCTCAAATAAAGTTGAAAAAGCACAGAGCATCATGGCTGGTGTAAATAAACTATCCCTCTTTGGTGGTATTTGAGTTTATTATGTAAATAGATCAGATAATTAGTATTAGTAGAGTACCTATGTTAAGAGCTGAAAGTGTTTATATAACCACATATATATATGACAAAAGGAGGAATGTAGAAGTTTTGGAGATTGTTCAGCAAGGCAAGATGAAGACACTGTGATCATAAAGGCTGTCCACAAGAAGAAGAGACTGGAAGAAAAATTATTACTAATGAATATGTCTAGCTGTCAAAAAAATGTAATATCATGACTAGAAAAGTATCAATTTGATAAAGTAAAATAAATTGTTTGATTAAAAATGAAAGAGAAATGGATGATATGATCGCTGCGAAATGAGAAATGATCGCTGGCTTGGTGGCGGTGGGGTAACGTCATCTTCTGCCAACCCGGAGGTCACGGGTTCGAATCCCGACTAGGTGGATTTTTCAATCTACACCTAAGGCATGGATGTGTGTGTATCGTCCTTGTTATTCAAAACTATTATAGTGCCCACTGTAATTGGACTATTAGTGCTGCTTGTGGGCTTTTGGAAAATAAATAGATGAAGCAGTTTATAGTATCTAAATCATACACTGTTTTATTTCCAGAATTTTCTTGAAGTTCTTTGCAATACAAGATATTGCTACAACAGTGTAGCAGTAAAATATGAGTTATCTGTCACCTTTTGGTGTTAAACATAGTTTTACAGTCTTCATAGGAGACACATACTGTAAATTGTCATCTTCTGTTGTACAGATACCAAGGATGCCAGACTAAGGAGTTCTTACATTTACTAATATCATCATGAATCATCATAAAATAATCTTTTCAATGCAGTAATGAAAAAAATTAGTGTTAAGTTATTTTTAAGTTAATTACAACCCTAGTATCATAATGCTATCATTTTATAGTGTATTTTTAAATTCAAAATAATTGATATTGATAAATCATGGATTATATGTAAATTATGTAAATGCAAATTATGGCGTAGATGACATTATACAGATACAGAAAGTCTTAATAACTCATGTGGGTTTGAGTCCTGCCCAGAGCATGGGTGTTGTGTTTATCCAATATGGTTTTCTATTATTTGAAGAGGTGTGAAATGACCTGTTGAAGCACTCTATAAATAAAAATGAATATTTCTCAAAGAAGTTCCATTTGTTTAAAATGCACAAAACTTCTCATGAGACATAATTCTCATTTTCAATTCAAAAAGTAATAGTTGATGCAGGGGTTGGTGTATTTAAAGTGCTTCCCCCTTCATTAATATTGCATTAGGAGATAGTCATACTGCGTTTATCATTATTTAATAAAATGTGTCAAAAAGTTTTAGATAAAAGTTATGCATTTCAGTGATATGTTGTGGGTAAGAAAGTATTTTATTTGTTAAGTTAGTCAATTTTTATTTGTTAAATTGGTAAAAAAATTTATCTGTTAAGCAAAGTAACTGTGTAGTGATATTATGTCACAGATAAATGCTCATATATTGTACAAAAATCTTAATTTACCTTACTAATATTGGCATCCATTGTGGTAGCCTGGTGGGAATGACACTTTGCTACCTAATTGGGGGTTAAACCTTCTAGTTAAACCCAACCTTCATAATGTTTGGTAGCCCACTCAACTATTGAACAGGGAACCCAGTTCAAAGTGCCAGTTAGCTGCAAAAGTAGATAGGATTTAAATAAAACTTTGGTTTTCCATGAAAATAATTTTATATAGGGCAACCGGTTTCACTACACTGTAGCATCTTCAGGACGTGAAGACAATACAGTGTGGCAAAACTGGTTTCCAAAAATAAAATTATTTTCATGGAAAACCAAAGTTTTATTTAAATCCTATATAATTTAGGCACAATGGATTTCCAAAAAGGTATTGCCCTCTACTATTAACTATATCCCACTGATACCTTGGGACACAAGCTAAACTCAAGCTGAGTGATTTTCTGTGTGCCAGAATCTTTCTAGGAAACCATAGGTGGCATCGGAAGGAACTAGCCCCTATACCATTAGTGAAATTTCTCACACTTTAGGGTTTAATAATAATAATAATTTTTATTAGCCCAAGGAACATGAGTACACACTCGACGTAAGTACATGTTATAAGGCTCGTCAAGATACATACAAGTAGCATTACAGCAAAGTTGGATTATAAAATAACAGAACATATTAAAAATTAAAAAAAAAATACAGTAAAAAAATACAATGAAACATAAGAATTTGTCTTGTATAAATTCAGAAATACTATAATATTTTTTCTGGGTAAGGAGTTTTCTTACTTCTTTTTTAAATAAAGCTATATTTTTATTTCTTTGTATATTGTTGGTAGTTTATTATATAGTATTGGTCCCATTGACTTCGGCCCCAGGCTTGCTACTTTGGTTCTGTTATAATGGATGTGTAGGTTCAAAAGAGTATGAGTTTGATGGCTATGGTAATATGAATTTATTTCAAATTCAGAAAGGTGCTCCTTAACATGGGTTACCAGGAAAAGTATATATACATGGGAGTGGTTGAGCAGAGAAGTACCATAAATGACTAAATATAAGCCCTCCTTGTTTGATGAAAAGTCAGCCATAAAAAGTAATGGGGGGCTGTTTTCGGGCACCACAAAACTTAACACTGATGTTTCATTGCGTATATGTGTCCAAAAAATAATAAGGAAATAATATGAAAATACACATTATAGCAATACATACAATGATACTGCCTAAAATGTTATTGTTATTAAATTATTTTTTTTATTTTGGGTAATTATTTATTTAGTTGTTCAATAAAACTTTCTAATTTGCAAAAATAAAAACGTTTATTGAAAAGAGGAAGAGTTCTTGGTTTTCGACTGGGTCCAGGGGTCATATAAAGTCCATTTGGTAGGTTTTCTTAGAGATGTTGCCCTTCACATTAATACACTCTCCCTTTTATTTAAACGCAAACTAAAAATTAAATGACAATGCATTACATTAGTATAAATTGGAGTTACAGCAAAGGTAAATACTGAATTAAATAAATGACAATTCTAAGATACTTAAAAAATTCAAGTTAAACTTGTAAGCACATAATTCAGGTACTTGTTCTGTTTTAGACATAAAAAGTGTGGTTCACCAGAAAAAGAAGATGCCAATATGAGATGTTCATTTTTTCCAAAAGTGAGACTAGAACGTTTGGGGGGAGGGGGAGGGCTTATAATCGAAGGGAGGCTATATTCGGCCATTTATGGTATAATGGATCTTCCATCAAGCATACCAAAATGTGAAAAAAATTATCATAAACATTCCAAGAACTGGGTGGGAATTCTAGGTATAGTTGCTTACCTGTACTTGTGTTGTCAGCTCCAATGACATCTATCTGCATTGGAGAATCTTTGATTGAGTTGCTTTCAATACCACTCGAGGGTGAAGGTGATGGTGACCTTGTTGGACCTTCTGATTCACAACACCGTAATGGAGTTCCAGCTTTAAAGAAAATATTAAAATAAATATTTCATGTTACCTTAGAAAGCATCATGAGAAGCAATCAAATAGAGTTCACTTAATGTGGTTAAATTGAATAAGAGGCTTAATATGAAGGTTAATATATATCAATGCTTAGATTTGTATAATAATGTTTTTTTTAACAATGTATTGAATATTTCTAAAAACATTTATTTAATATTGAATTTAAAAATTAAAAATACACTGCAATTTCAGAAATTTTATTCTTAAACTCACGACCCAGGTTTCACCACAGTGTGGCATCATCAGGTGCAAATACAAAGTGAACATAGTTTATATACAGTTTGCAAGGGGGGGCGGAAAGCGGACAGGTGTGTAACCGTCTGGGCTATTGTCGTGGTGTTGAGTACTGGCCAATTATTTCATTGTTATTAATGTGGAATAAAATTTAAGAATAAAATTTGTGAAATTGCAGTGTATTTTTAATTTTTAAACTCAAGATGAAAGAATTTCACAGAGTCAATCCTGAAACTATCGCATTTATTTAATAGAAAAGCCAGTATATTAACAATAAGCTGTGAAAGTTAACACTGTCATTATAGCACACCTATAATAGCTAAAGAGCACCTGGTGATCAAATGAATTTTGTGAAATGAATGAAAAGTGACCAAACACTTAAAACGGCACTTAAAAAGCTTACCACTATTTCCAGAATCCATGAAACTTGTTCTCATTACATTTTGTGTTTTCCAATAAAATTATTTGATGTAACCAAAAAGGTACCCTAAATGTATGTTACAAGCATATTATGAAATTTTCAAAAAAATTACTTTTAGTTGTGCATGTAAATTATCTTTTGCGGTCATTTACCCTGCATCATTAGAAATGAAATTATGCATCATTCTAGTGCAGAACATCCCATCCCTTAACAACCTAAAAAATGGGACCTTTTCATTAGTTTCGTGCTCCGTTTGTGACATGGTAGTTAAAACCAATTTCAGATTGTACAAAACAAACATATTGTTGTTTCTATAAATTAGAAATATGTACATATTCTTTCACTTGTTACTATTTTGTAAATTAAAGATAAATTTACCTAATACAAAAGGAAATATGATGCATTATACCATTTGGTTAGAGATCAAACATGGGCTCTGGTTTATGAAGGCGACATAAAAACCTCAAGTTCAGTCAGGGTAAATGAAAAGGCTTGAGTTTGTTAATTTATTTTTTTGATTAGAAAGACTAATTTTATTTGGAAAAAATAAAACATCTCCCATGATAGCACTAACAAATCCCAAACTTATTATATTGATGATGGATGTAATTTTGAATTTTGTCACAGTTTACTGTCTACAAATTTCTTTAGTCATTTTAAGTTTGACAATGCTAATAACAATGTTTCACTCCATATCATTTGGATGCACCATATCACTGGAAAATAAATTTAAAATGTTTCATGATGGTTAATTCTAATAAACCAGGGAGGAATGCCACTGTAAAAATATTGTAGTGTTACTATCTATACCATTCACCATTCTCTCTAGCATGATTAAAATCAAGGGAAAGTGACCGAAGGTTACTGAATGGAAGAATCTGTTCCGATTTTATGCTGCAATATTTTCAAAAGAAAAAACATCAATATTATAAAATGCAAGAAAATTATCTACCCGTCATTCACATTCTCCATACTGAGCACCAATGACTTTGACTTTGTAGATGTGACAAAAAAATCAAAACAGGTGATTTATTAACAACAAAATTAATAGTTGATCCCAATTTTTGGTTCTCATACTTTTGGTACAAAAGTATTATCATTAATAGTAGGTCAGAAATCTCAGAAATTCACTGCCATGAAATTTGACTGATAAAAAAAGAAACTTTTTGAAGAAGAAAAAGTTTTGCAGATAAAAAAATCATTTCATTGAAGCCAATGTTATGAAGTACTTAAGTCACATCAAATTTCCATTTTCAAGTCTTTACTGTTGATATGATTGTGGTGCCTTGACAGAATATCTATAATCATATTAATGGCCAATATGGTAATATTATTTAAAAAAAGCTTTATTCCACTTGTAGTATAACAAGCTACCTAATAGAGTGGGGAAACTGACCATGTAGCCATATAATTCTACCAGGGATTAATATCATCATTAGGTGTAAATGATATTCAACATTTAAGATAACTATGCATCCTGAAAAGCATCTTAAGATGTGTGAATACATATAAGATGAAAATGCAAATGTACAACTAGACTCCTCGAGACTGAATTATCAGGTATGAATTTTCTCATGCAAAAATGAAACTTGGAAAGCCTCCTCACTAGAATTAAATATATCCAGAATTGGAATAAAAATAACCAATTAGGGTTCTCATGACAACATTTCACAATTCTGTAAACAACAGAGAAACTTGTTCTTACCTCTAAGCCTCAAAAAAGAATCCAAGGAATGTGATCTTCTTAACAGCATGTGAGCTGTCCTCAATGTGCAGTCACTCTCATTAGGAGGGGGATAGGATAACATACGGGCAACCTCCCTCTCGACAGATGATGGAAGAACTGCATTGAAAAAAACAACAATACATAATTCTTTATTTGCTGGTATGTAAAATATTTTTTACATAGATTCATCAAAGATATGATTACAATAAAGATAAGATTAGGCCACAAGCAACGCCAGAAACTTGCACTGGAGAAACATTCTTTCAACAAGACATTCACAAAATATCATTAAAAAATTCATTAATACAGCAATAGGATTTTATGAGCAGCAAAGGTTTAAGTTTTTTAAAGTCAGGGCAAGGTATGGAGGGAACATGTAAATAGGATTGTCAAAATAATGGAAATATTCTCCAAACCACTCCAAACAAGTGATATAGTTATTGAAAATAGTGAATTCAGATCTTCATTATAAAGATAAAGCATCCAATAAGAATTAAATTTTATTAAATAGGATATAAAATGAGCAAAATATATATTTGCAAAAGAATATATAACAACAGCATGCATTTTTTGAGTCATGAAAGTTATGAAATAAAGATCAAATTCAAGGGTTTTCATGTATGATCATATTCCCACTACTAAATAGTAATCATGGTAGTTTCTATTCAATAGGAAAACTATATTTCCTGTATATATAAAGACTATGAGTAATACAGTGACATGAAAAGTTGTAGGCCAAACAGACAAAGATGAATTTTGTAAATTTAAAAATTATTTTTAACAGATTTTCCCTTAATCATTTTGCTGTGAAAATGGGATATAGACATCGCAGTTTTTACAGACTTTCACAGCCAAAATCAAATTTTACCAATGTCCTTGAAAAAAATTCCCCTTTCACTGTGAAAATCAGTAGTGGTCCCCCTTTTTTCAAACAAGGTGATGTATGCTGCTTCCACCTTGTTATAGTAAAACTATTGTGAATGTATAATTTCAAAAAGAGCTTGGAATCCCAATTCCAAAGGATTAAGCCTAATGCACTTATTTCAATCATAATCTAATCGTGCCATTATACTGTATGCATAGTGATTCTCCTGAATATCTTTAAACTATACATTCCTAACTCTCTGCAATAATCACCTCTGCATCTGAAGAAAATTACTGACAAGTGGGATTGAGTTTAATTTTTGGGAAGATATACAAGTAGAGGGTGCCACAGATGGTGATCAAGGTGGATTTTCTAAGAATTTTAAGTTTCTGTATCTATTTTTCCGAAAACTGGAATACTTTTTTTGGGAGTTGCATCAAAAATGTATTCTTCATTTTGGATATCAGGTCTTCGCTGATTAATTTTTTCTATATACTGTATAAAAGATGAAATTGTATTAACTGATTATTATTTGGCCTATTTCAAGAGAGTCAAAACAAAATTGCCTTTTGTATCCGAAGCACCAACTCAATGACCTTTCTGGCCAAAGAAACAGACTTTGGTGCCTAAGAGTTAACTGTCCACTGTTCAAAATATGATATGTAATGTAGAGTTTCATCCATAGTAGTTAATTAATGAACAAATCAGTTTAAAATGTATTCATGTTAAAAATATGTAAGCACTGCTCATAAGTTTTGTAGCAATTTTGATTGCATATAGGCAAGTGAGGTACCCATCTTGAGTGAAGTTTTTTTAATTGAAATACATATATTAATAGAAAATATGTCCTAAATTTGCTTTTGAAATAACTACAACCTAAGCGATTTCCTGCACTTGAAACCACTGATAATTCAATATTCAATTATGTGAATTAAAAAATTTATTTCTGAATGTGACCATCCCAAGATGCTTGTCTGTCAATAGTAACTCCTAGGAAATGAATAATATTATTTTGTGGTATTGGGTAACCATCAATGTTAACTATGATATGTTTATTAGGTTTATTATTGTAACCAAAAGAAATTAAATTTGATTTCTCCACATTAAGAAGGAGATTATTTTGTTTAAGAAAAAAAAAGGGAATTCGAAAAAGAAAATTAAGAAAAAGAAAATTAAAAATACAAGGAACTCAAGCAGAGGAACCCAATTGATGTCAGAGTTCAAATTCCTCACATTACATGTCCAAATTTTTGGCTGTTTCCATCATTGCGTTAAATAATGTGTATGATGCCTCCATTTTATTGAGATTAATTCACCCTGCCTAATCCAAAAAGGCAACAACTATACATTTTCTGACTATACTGGCCGATGGGATTCACTGTGATTTTTCAGATTAGATTTTAGAAAAAATAATAATTTTTTTCAATATTGACAAGTTATAGAAAAAAAAGGGGTTATTGCATTCCAAAATTAGCGATTAAGAGCTATTCATCATGGAATACAAAAGATAAAGTAATACTTTTCTTTCTTACATTTAAACTATTTTAATACATGTATGACGATGCTGTATAAAGATACATACATGTATGATGTGTCCTGATGTCAGAAAAAATACTCAGTGCATAACATGGAGGCTAATTTTAGGTCAAATTTTTGACTGACTTAAGTGCAACCTATTGACAAAGATATATGGCCAGTAAAACATCAGCAGATCAAAAGAGTAAAACTATGCTATGCTACGTGCACTAAATTATACAACTGATTACCTATATCCCTTAAAAATATAGAGAGCTTACCTGTATTTAAAAAAATATTTTTGAATATCTAATTGGAAAATGTTACTATAATGTACAAGACTACCTTTATCCATGTAATTAA
>WURS02000013.1:11719061-11731949 GCA_011762765.2 Rhinocypha anisoptera | reverse complement strand
TCCAAGTTTCATCTACAGTAATTAATCGGTGCCAAAACTTGGATTTATTGCACCTAAACTGTGCCAACAGAGCGTTGAAAATGTTCATTCGAACATGTTTTTGGTCTAACATGAGCAAATGCGGCACCTAACATGTGGACAGCTTTCTCATGTCTAAATGTTGATTTAATATGTGACAAGCACGTCTTTTGACATGTTCATAACCTCTGCTATCTCTCTCACTTTAATTCGGCAGTCGTCTAGCACTATTTGGTGAACTCTGGCAATGTTTTCGTCGGTAGTTGCAGTTTTTGTACATTCCAAACGTTCATCGTCTCCCAAGGTCTTACGGCCACATTTAAATTCAGCTGCGCAAAATTTCACTTTGGTAAATGATGGTGCAGAGTCCCCATACACAGAATCCAACTCATCTGTGATTTGCATAGGCCTATTGCCTTTCAAAAACAAATATTTAATAACAGCTCGAACCTCGATTTTGTCCATTTTCACAAAAACACTCGCATCAACTCACTCAACCTATTGTTACATAAGAACTGGGCATCCAAAATTGCTGAAACTTTGGTGAGTTACTCTCAACAGATGAACAACAAAATTCACTAGCATTTATTTACAAGTGCTGCCATCTTCCCGTTGAGGTCGGAAACTTTTCAGACCACCCTCGCCTGTTATATTTGAGGACACGAAATGCATTAATACTTTTGCTTTGTAATGCAGTATTAAGGGAAAAATTAGCAGAATGAATTGATTTGGTTTAATTTACCTGGAAAAGTAAATGAACATTTTCTATGTTCCTAATGGGTTTTGCATTTAACATGATATATTCAGTACCCAGGAAATGTAATGTATTTTAAGCTTATATTGAAATTTATGCCATTATAGTTTTTTTCATATGGCTGCTTGTTATAATATAACAAAAACATTTTCACAATGTAGGAGAGTGACAACCTATGGTGGGATGCATTTGCAACGGAGTTCTTCGAAGATGATGCCACCCTCACCTTAACGTTTTGTTTGGAAGATGGACCGAAAAGATACAGTAAGTGGAAAGATTAATTATTTATTTCTGTGCTTGAGAAAAAGTTTTGCAGGTTTATGGGGAACAGTGATTTTTTTAAATGTAATGTCATAACAATTAACATCAACAGCATTAACCTTTCGTGCCGAAACCCAGAGTCAGAATGCAGCCCCTACATACGAGTGTGTGACCAAAATAAAGGAATAGTGACCAAAAAAAGGTCGTCAATACTGGGGGGATGATTCTGAACGTCCAAAATATTGGTCGTTCATTGCGAAAGGGTTAATACTTCACTTATGTAAGATTCCTTATAAAACCTTTATAACCCAATATTTGTGTGATCTCAAGAGGAGGTAGTTATTAGCTCAAAAAAATTTTACTCATATTATCTCTTCACAACAAGCATTCTTTTCCATTGTTAAATGGGCGTATCTTGTCATTTTATACTTACAGAGGAATTTTTCCTTTGTCTCATATATTCAATAAATAGAATGATTCTAAAGTTTTACCATTTCAACAGTACTATTATCATATAATCTTCATATTAAAATAGAAGAACCAGTTAAATTGCCAGAAAATTGTTCCTCCATCACCAATCATAAGTTGGAGCCTGTGTGTGGTTTATACAGATGCATAACAAAGTACAAATAACCATGAAATATTCCATCTCGGGACCATTTAATTTTGCCACTTCTATTAGATTTCCTGTTTGTTAGCTCCATAGTAAATAATGCAAATCTGAATTTAAATTATGATGGAATTTACAATTGTAGATTTCCATCTTCTCTTTGCAGTGTGATCACAAAAAAGGAGTTCATATATCAAGCTCGACATAAAAAGTCCAGCTACAATTTCAAGGTGAAAAGTTTTTGGCCTAGCAAAGAGAGACTTTTTTTTAAATACACTTATTTTTCTATACAGTCCTAGTATGAAAGGTCTGCTTAATACCTGGCAATGACTGCAATAACATTTTCATTGGAATATTTTTTGGCCACAAATTTGTTTTTAGATATGGGAGTGTGGAAATGTCAGGTGACAATTCTGATGAATATGGTCAATGTTCAAGCAATTCATAGTTCAAACCCCTGTTTTCCTGCTGCCAAAGTACCTTTGTGGGCAGATGCATTGTCTTGGTGGAAGGCGATTTTCTTCTTTTGTAATCCAGGCCTCTTTTCACATGTTTTGTCATCTAGTTGGTCTAGAAGATTTTCATGGTATTGTTCTTGCAGTTATTGTTCAATTACCTTAGCAAGGTAATTGATAAGAAAAATCCCCTTTTCATCCAGTAAAACATGAACATCCCCTGTCTGGCAGCTGAAATTGACTTAAATTTTTTTGGGGCAGGTCTATTGAGTCATACCCACTGCTCTGATAAGTTCTCGTGAGATAAACTAAATATTATTATTATTCATATGTAGAGGTGTACCCAAGGCTCATAAACAGCAACAAATTGGCACAAAAAACAAGTTTCTTGTCACAGAGGTCGTCCATGCATTGCTGATAAATTTGTTTTCTCAATTTGTTTTTGGTAAGCATTCAAATATGCAACACCCATCTTGCACAAAACTTTTTCGTATTTAAATCTTCGTATAAAATATAGCATATTCTTTTCTGACATGACTATTTCATACACCTTTTAATCACCAATCATCCAGTACCATATTGGGAACTTTCTAGATGTTTTTATCTGTGTTTGCAGTTTTGGGGTGTCCTTCATCTGGACCATCTTCAAGAGAGGTTTGGCCAAGTTTGAGTGTGCCACCCTTTTCTTAACTGTTGAATATGAAAGGCCCGACTCCTTATAAACCTTCACCAATTTTTTCACTGATGAATAAAGCATCCCAAAAACAAAGTTTTATGGTGACACAATTCTCCAAATTATCCATTTGAACAAAACATGTCTTCTTTGAAAAGCTCTGTAAACAATACTCTGGTAGCTCAACTTGGAACATAATTTACGTATTGAGAAACTTGTAACAGCATAACAAAACCTACATTTCATTAATACTAATGCCATCTTTTCAAGGCTAAGAACTTTTCACCTGGCACACGTATAAATGATTTTCAAAGTTCAAAAGGGTTAAATGACAATTGTATTGGTTGCATGTTATTCTCAATAGAAATCTATTATATTGCTGTAAAAAAATTATTACCACATGTTTTCTTTTAATTATTCAAAATTTCCCACCTCTCACTTATTGAATTATATTTCCAAAAGCAGGGAGTTACAAAAGCAAGCAAAAGATTGCTTTGCTTACTGAACTACTCCTTACTGTGGACACGATTCCTTACCCATCATGAGTGTGTAAGAGGTTTTGCAACATGATGCTATGCATTATGTGAAAATGTAGTAATACTTGCAAATTGTAATTTTTGTATTTTGTGACATCCATTTCAGGAAAGACAGATTATTTTTTAAATTTTGGTGACTATACAGATTTTTATCTTTTTTTACAACAAGAATCACATATAATTACAAATTAAAAATATTGGAGTATATTTAATAATTTTGACATTATTTTAATTTTTAATGAAATTAAATGAATTTTTGATAGCAACATTACACTTTCCTTTGACATTATGTTTTATATTACAATTTTAAAAAGACAAAATGTAATGCCTTTTTCATTAGCTGCTTTGACTTTTTTTTAGTTGCTCTCAACATCCATGGCCGTGGTCCAACTCATGTATTACACTCCTACCAAAGGACTGACAGTTTTATTTTTCATCATTTTCATTATTTTCTTTTTATTTATGGATTCTTGATAAGAATATTTTTACTAAATTGTTCCCCGTATATAAAAAATTACCATTTATTAAGACAATTTATGTATTTTTATTTACATTACAGTTTATATGGAAACTACTTATTACAGAAGATACATGTAAATCATTCCCCTGTTCATCACCCCTTACATTTTTAAAAAAGACTTGGTCACTCACGTGCAAGCTCAACTAGACTATTCGGTACCACACAAAGATGAATATACTAATTATGGATATATTTTTTGATGAATTTGGTATTTTGGAGCCAAAGGTCCATGGTGTATACAAAATTAGACTAGCTCCCTTGTTTTTCACAGGATTTTAAAAAAAAAGCTCATCTTAGAAGAACAATTAAAGTATGGTTTAATTTGTATCAATTAAAGTTTCATTTAACTGTATTTTAGCTTTTATTGTACCCTTAAAATTTCAAGTAACAAAATGGAATCAGTGATAAAATATGTTTATTTTATCTGGTAATGTAATCTTATTGCATGATTTTTTAAAATTAAACAGTTCCTATAAAATGTTGCATAGATTACATTATTTTCTTGTTCATTCTGAGAAGTCATTTCACTCTATTTAACAATATTGTTGATGTGGTCTCCTCTGAAGTCACGTGTAAAAATGTTTGGTCTTCATTTTTCATTATGCTGTTAAATTTTTGGTTTGATGAGTAAATATGATGCATATAAAAAGATGGTTTACTTTTCTTTTGTTGTAGCTATTGGAAGGACGTTAATTCCCCGTTACTTCAGAAGTATATTTGAAGGTGGTGTGACCGAACTATACTATAATCTAAAGCATCCAAAAGAGTCTTTCCATAACACAAGTATTACTCTAGATTGTGATCAGTGCACCATGGTTACCCATCATGGGAAACCCATGTTTACCAAGGTAAGTGATTTAATTTAACTTGTTGATAATTAAAAAAATATATAAGTTCACTTAATGAACTTTTATTCTTTCATTTTGTTAGATATGCGATCAAAAAATAATATTTTTAAGTTTTACAAGCAATTTATTTATCTTTTTTTACCTAATTTAATATGAATTTCATGATTTCTAATGCCAGGCTTTGGAACTATAATATTAGTGATTATCCATAGGAATTGATTATCACTACTTTTTTCATTGAATTCAATATCTGAACTGTAGGCAAAATTTTATATGCTGGAGATGACCATATGAACAGCTCCAGAGATCCTAAATCTGTAGAAAATTACAAAGGGGTACAAAGTTACTTATCTCTGAAGTTCCATAAGTTGCAATTTCCACAAAATCCTGCCTGAAACTATTAAATTTCAGCAATGATAATTTTGGCATAGCTCTCGACAGGTGTCACCTTGCCCAATAAGCTCTATGTTACATATACCCTTATACTGCCATTTTAACTACCACAGTTTTTTTGCTGCTTCCATCATCTTTCTTTGGACATGATAAGAATTTCTATTAATAAGGAGAAGAATCAAATCTTATATTCTTAAAAATAAATATTTTTCACTTTTTTCCTTAAGCCTAATCCCTCTACATTTTTCAAAAAGGAATTTTGTCTCTGGAACTGGAAACTTGGGACAGAGACTAAAGTAAACATTGATATTCCAAAAAACTCCGTGTTAGTTGTGTAATATAAAATGTATGTATGTTAGGAAAATTCATACCAAGCCTTACATTTTCAAACTTTAAAGATGATACTGTCCTATTTTGAAGTGAAATTCTTGAAACACTTGAGTCTCTTTCTAACTGTTGGTCATTGTTAGAACTTGAATTAAGCTAATTTAAAATCTTTTTGGTAATGTGTGAATTTTCCTAGGTGCACTTCATTTACTTGAGGCAATAGCTGGCGAAAAGGAAATCTATCCACGAATGTGTGTCGTTTCTCTACATTATGTATGAATTGTCTTGAAATTTTCAATCTTTGTTAATATTTCCTGTACTCTGTTCTTGTCAAATTAAAATGTTACATTTTGGAGTAAACTTGATGAGTCTCTATGATATAAATTTTTACTCATTCATACCACACATCATTTAGCAACAAATCTAAAGCTAAGGCATATGTCTTTTATGACCCCATTCTTATGTGACAGTTGAAATGTAATGCTATCTAAATTATTTCCTAGTTTTAAGGAATGATTTTTCCTGTTTAGCAGCAAATTTGAGTTTATTTAAGTGTTAAACAAATGTACCTCATTCATTTGTGCTTGAATCCTTTGGTATAATTCTCAAATTTTAAAATAAATTTATTTTCATATTAAACTTTTTTGTGGTCATTTGTCATTTTAAATTTTCATCATTGCATTTGGATAATTATTCTAGTTTGAAGAATCAACTAGTTATTTGCGTTCACTAATTTCATGTAATTTTTGTTGCGTTCGCATGTTAAAAATTCTAGTAATTGCTAAAAAAATGCTCCAAATATTGGTTTTACTTTTCTCAGTGCTTGTCTCAAAAATGAAATTTTGAGAATTTACGTTGTCACCTTTTTTGTTTCTCTGAGTGGCTGAATTGTACTCATTTCTTCTGTCATTTCATAAATTCATGTATGTGATATATGACCATTACTTTAGTCCTTATCCCTAAAATTTTAATTTTTAGATGTTTAGCAAGTGTGGTTATTTTTGAGCTTGTCAAACTGGATTAAAATAACCTATGTGTACATGCAGAAATTTTCATCTAGCAAAAAAGGGATAAAAGGTGTTATGGTATTTTTATCGTTTTCCTTGAATAGACTACTGTATATCATTCTGATTGATGTAACATTCATTTCAATCAAATCCAGGTTTGTACAGAAGGTCGGTTAATTTTGGAGTTCACATTTGATGACCTAATGCGGATAAAATCCTGGCATTTTGCTGTTCGTACGCATAGAGAGCTGGTGCCACGGTCAGTTGTTGCAATGCACTCTCAGCAGGATCCTGGTGTTCTTGAGCAATTGGCTAAAAATGTCACTCGTCAAGGAATCACTAGTTCCACTCTCAACTACCTCAGGGTAAGTAGAATGAAGCATCACTTATGAAGAATATTTTTTTTCTGAGATTTTCAGTCAACTATCTGATAGGTTGTTATCTAATGAGCATTTGTTTTTCATTATTTCTATTTATATAATTATGTCATCATTTATTTTCATTGCACTATTGATAAAAGTTCATTAACTTCTATTAATTGCTATTTGCTAAAAAAAATGACATAATATTGTTTTTGAAATTAATAAATGAATACTATTTAGCAATCTAAAGCTGAAATTTTCATCTTTGTAATTTTCCTTCTGATGGACTCTTTACCAAGAAAACATCTGTATTTTCTAGTGAGCCTGGCTCATGCATTAATTGCTAAATGCTCAAGTAAGCATTTACATATGTCATGACTTTATTGAGTTATGTGTTAATATCATCTCTATGCAAAGTCTTTTATGTAACTCATAGCATCTTACCATAATCTTTGTAATTATTACCAGCTATACAAATGGCATTTAATTGATATGATATCCGACTTAAATATTTCGAGAATTAAAAGTTCATTCGTCTCATGTTTACCTGATCATTATGGAATTTCTTTGGCATATCAACAAACAAAGCAGAATGCCATCCATAGCCAATAGTGACTGCTGTCTGCTCTCTGTCCAGTAGCTGTGGACTCAGATGACTTAACGACAACTTGTCATCTTACATACAATCTATACACCATAAATGCTTTATTGAGTGGTAATTCTGACCTAGCCTTTCTTCAAGTAATCAGTATGCACTCAGAATTTGTGATGCAATGATCTTTATTACTAAAAACCTAGACATTTAGGAATAATTTATAGAAACAAAGTAAAATCGATGTTGACTAATTCAAAATCTTGGAGAAACAACCAATAGGGATGGGGGGAAATGTGCTGTGAAAACAATAGGAATTTGAAGGAAAAAGGTTCACGAATAAATAACATTTAATGGATTTCATTTTATGCATGTGGCTTTATAAATAGTGATGACATAAAAGCTCCTTCAATATGACTTTCTGACCACTTTTCAGCTGTGCGTCATCCTGGAGCCTATGCAGGAGTTAATGTCAAGGCATAAAGCATATGCTCTCAGCCCCAGAGACTGCCTCAAGACCACACTCTTCCAGAAGTGGCAGCGGATGGTCGCCCCGCCGGGTAAGAGAGGTAGATCCGTCTTTGGCTGGCTCTTATTCTCTCTTACTGCCCACCTTAACCTCTTTTTTTAGTCTTTTTTTTACTCTACTCTTACCTAGGTCAATATAAGTTCACTCATTTCTAACTAATGCCAATTATCATTTTCCTAATCATCACGAAATAATTCTCATTCTTTTGTGTTTCGACATAGCTCTAGATAACTTCTTTCTCCTATACTCAGTATGCATTAGGTAAACTTTTAATATCCTCTCCATTTGTCCCTGGATTTCAGTCCATCTTTTATTCCAAAGCATAGAATTTAATATATATATATATATATTGCCAAAATATTTACTATGGAATGATGAATCAACTTGTAGAGAATGACACCTTCTTGCATTCGTAGAAATATTTATAATTTTTACCCTGGTTTTAAAAATGCTGTTTCATGTATTTTCTTAGCTCCTCATGCTAGCTTTAATTTATTGCAAGGTTAATAGTAGTACATTTTAGTTCTAACATATCGTAATGTAAAGTCCTTTGCATAGCAATTTTTCAATAGTCTCTCTTGCCTGTGTCAACAGATTTTTATCAAAAAAATTCCTAATCCTTTAAATGGTCATTTTATGACTTCTCATAGTGGCCTGATTTCAAAATGAGAATGTATTTGTGAAGAAAAATGGTATTTGGGGTGTATGGAGGTTGAAACAACCTGGTAATGTTCTTCAATTGGAATAACTTTCACTTACATAATACTTGGCCCATTGTAGGATTTCTTTCTGTATGTTTCTTGACCTAATTGCATGTTTTCCCTTTTTTGGTAGATTCAATTAATTGTGTTCCATGTTTTTTTCAATTTTTTTATAACATTTATGATAGTGAAAAATGAATACAGTTACAACTCGTTCTACTTGTTCCCTAAGTCCAGTTCTATGAATGTTGTCTGTGCCCAAGGATTTATTATTTGAAATCTGATTTTAATATAATATTTTATTGAAGTACTGTTTTTGCTAAAGTTAGGAAATTTCTTTCTCGTGGATGTCAGATTAAATATATAGTGTGATGATAGATAAGACAAATGAAAATACTCTGTTCCTGGTTTCTTATAGGACTCAATAAATTAATTCCTTTTTATCAATGCCCCTAGAAGTTTCATTGCGACAGTCATCTTTAATTAATTCCCTAAATAAAATATTGTTTTTGTTAGGTTAATGGAAGATGGAGGTTGAGTCAGTGGTGCTGAGTATTAACAGGTTTATTCAATTTATAACAATGCTGGAAATTTCAGTCCTTATAAATATTTGTCTATGCAATCTTAAACTATTCTTATTAAGATTCTCATTAGCACAAGTAAAAATAAATATAAGATGAGGCAGATAATGTTAAAAGAATTGCAAAGTCATCTAAGAATTGAACACGGTTTGCTTTTAATTTTCCCAGCACCTGTGGATGCATTGTATATACATTACATTTTAACTCCACTAATTTATTTAGTATAAATGACACTTCACCCAAAGTAGTTTTTTGCATCATGGCCCTTCTCTATAAGGCTATACTAGCTTTGTCACAAAACATGTATGTATCAGCCAGTTATGGCCAGATAATGGCTCCTGTGTTTATGTGTATGTTATACATAAACAAGTGCAGTTTACATTGAAACAAACAAAAGTAAATGCAGCAATACTCAAATTTGGTGAATGTGATGATTATGCATTGTGCAATAGGTCAACTTCATAAGAAATGCTGATTTGCATTGTTTACCCCTGCTTTTAATATTTATTCCCTTGAATTTTCAAATGTGTCTAATGTGAAAGTGCTCATATATAACCAGGAACTCTCCTCATTTAGATGGTCTTATTTATTAACACCCTGTATAAAATGATCCTGTGTCTTTCATGGCCTTAGGTGTGTATATTAGGAAATATTAAGGAGTTGAAAAATCTCTGTCAGTACAAATCCTTGAAATTATTTATTATTCTTATTTTATTCTTAAAACTTAACTGGCCTAGTGATTTTAAATCTTTCCACAAGCTGTTCACAATCATAAGTTTTATTGTAGAATGGGCTGTACTGTTCGTTTTTTAAAGGTGAATGTAAGTGGTCTAAATTAATTCTCGGAGTAATTAGTTCTTCAGTCAGTTGTTAATGTTGTATAACATCAAATTCATTTTATGATGAGTTTTGGTTACAAGATGGCCATTCTTTTGATGTTACTCATTTTGAAAACACTGATATTCGTCATGTCTTGAGAATCTTAAAGTGAATGCTCTTTAGCAACCGTAATAGATTATTTTTCATAACTTCTTAGGTAACTCAATTAACTGGGGCATTTTCAGTCACAAGAAGCTTAAATGATTCACTGATATTTTCTCTAGTGAACTAAGCCTTATGTGAGATGCTCACTTAATGTATGTAAACTTCACTTGTGGGAGAGTAGGGAAAGCATGGTGGATTACTATTTTTATTTGTTCAAGAATGCTGCACATGCATTCTCATAAACATGCTGTTGGAGCTTGATTGTAACCACCAATTTCCCTGCCGTCACCCACGTCTTGTTTTTCTTTTTCTTCCCCATCCAATCCACCCTCCCTCTCTAACAGAATCGCAGCGACCTCAGAATAAGAGGAGAAAGAGGAAGGGTTCACAGTCCGGTGCTGCAGCCAACAGTGCTCCTCCTGCACCAAATAAAAAGAGATCTCCTGGTCCAAATTTCTCTTTGGCCTCTCAAGTAAGCATGCTTCAGTCCTACCTTTATCAACCAGTTACACTTGCTTTATATTACTGATTTAATATTCAATGTTATGTAAATTTTTGAGCTTAATTTGCTCTATTATACCAAGTCCATGCTAATGATAACTAGGGCTACTGTAATTGAAGAATAGTCATCAAATTCAATCAAATGAAGGGAAGCAACAAATATTTTTTGCATATTATTTGTATGCATTTTAACAGAATTCAATATAGAAAAGTAGTAATTCTTAGTGTTGCGACCCAATTAATAAATTCTTCTCTTTTAACTATGTTTTCATTGCAAAATTTACCATATCTGTCTCAGTGATTTATCTGTTACCATCTGTTTAACACCCGTTCTTCCCCCACCTGGAGTTTAATTCATTCATTCATATGATAGTGTGAATAAAATTTAATAGCTATCCAAAATAGGATACTCTTGCATAGCTTTGCTGTACACATGGATTAACACATAGTTTTTACTAATATATCCTACTCTCCTTCCTTTATGAGGAACTTATCCTTTTCTCTCTTTTGCTATTAACAACCAGTTCCTGTCGAAAGTCTAAAAAAAAACTGATCTCAGTCATTGTTCATTGCATGAACTAACACCTACAGGGTTTTACTTCCCTACTTCCTCTCCTCCCACTCCAAGCAATAATGATTCTTTTTGTGGTTATATAAGTAAGGTTACAGCTTTGGAAATTGCCATGTGAGGCCTCATAGTATGTGGAACTGGTCAAATCCTTTTTTTAAATAAATCTGTGCAAACTATAATCATTTCAAAATGGATATCAGACACTACCATGAAGTCACTTCTAAAATTACTAAAGTTAATAGTCCATAGATTCAGAAAATACTCTGGTTTATATCTATGCATGTGTAGATTGTGAAGAGAAAAATCCTGCTGAATATAGATACAAGAGATAAGTTTGCAGTCGGGAGATACATTTTTTACACTCATTATAATTAATCACTCATCTCTTTGATTTTGCCTTTCAATCTGCTAATTCCTGATTCTTGTTTGTTCATCAAAAGTTTAGCATTGAAGTTTCTTCATTGCCATCCTCTTATAAAGAAAAACATCCTAGTACTCCCCAGCTGGTAAAAATGAATACCGAATATATTTATGGATCTAACTCAATATATATTCAAATTAAAGGGAACCAGAATAATATGTTAGCAAAACAAAATTACCCATTCTTAGCTGAGTGTTGAATAATATTTTGCCATTGAGTAGTATATAGGGAAAGCAGTAGATTTATGTTCTATCCAAGTAGGTTAAATAAAGAATGTCAAAGTAGGTAAAAGATTAGATTTTTGTTTTTAAAAAATCCAGAAACTTTTATGTAATGTAATTTTTTCAGTGTCATTAATTATATGCAAAAAAAATATGAGAATGAGAACTCACAGTACATCCTGTCAAGTTTGACCTCATCTCAAGAAACTTTCAACTGTTTCTATTAAACTTCTAAGGAATTCCTATTTAAAAAATTGACCTGTAACATTTCCTTGGATCTTGATTTTAAATAGTTTTTCATGAAAATCTTCAAATAGTGCATTTTTTCAATCTTCTTCAAGATGTAGGGTTTATTTAGTGTATTGTGTGATTATGTTTTATGTCATGTCAAAATAATATTGGTAATTATGAAAGTCGAGAAAAGTTGGTAAATTTCAAGCCAATGCAAGTCGTCATGATATATATAGGGTGCAGCACTTAAATCAAAAGTTTGAATTTGAATTTCCCACCATATTGTAGTTTCATCAGAGGTCGCGATTGGCATTCTTGAAAGCCATAGGCGTCTAGTCAGCAGTCATAATCTCCAAATGGCCGATATGTTACGTACAAGTGCAGAGTACAACCCACGAGCCGGGATTATCGAAAGTCTTCGCGCTGGGCATTCGGCGACTGAAATCATTCGATTCTTCAGGTACCCCAGATCAACTGTTTACGATATTGTGTCGAACAAGTGTCACGAACGGCAGCAGTCATGGAAAGAGCTCAGGCGCTGATTTCGGAGGACTCGGGGAAATCGTTGAGGAAATTGGCATCAGTGTTGAGTGTCAGCGGGCGAACAATGCGTCGGATTGCAGAGGAGAACTTAAGTTACAAGTCATAAACAATGAAGGTGCGACAGATGCTCTCTGAAGCTGCCAAAACAAAGTGGGTTGCTTGCTGAAAACTGTTATTGAGTTCGTTGAAAAACGAAGCGGCCGGGCGAATCAGATTCTTTTCTGATGAAAAGATTTTCACTGTTGACGC
>WURS02000013.1:11662977-11688079 GCA_011762765.2 Rhinocypha anisoptera | reverse complement strand
CTGAAATGAAGTTTTGAAGGGAGTCGTGGCCATGTGTCCAGAGTAAAAAGATGTCGTCAATGAATCGTATCCAGAAGGTTGGTTGGGGGTTTTGGTGGGAGAGGAAGGCGAGTCATTCATTTTATGCAATGCACGATTCAACGATATCTATGTTTTTGGACGTCTTTCCTAAATTGTTATAGAAAGTCTCTCAAACGACGGGAAAAGTGAGTGACTTAAGCCTCTACACGGGAGAAACGTCTAAAAACGTGGTAATTAATTAACTTCTCAGCATAATTTCACGATAGATGATATAAACATGCAGAATTTAAGTATAAATAATTATTATTAGTCTTACTAAAAATATAATGAAATACTAAAGTCCAATCTCCCAATTTTTAGCACTCAAGTTAATCATGCATTTAATGCCGTTATAAATGTTTGTCAACCATGCTGGTAGAATTCCATTGCTATCCTACATTATAGTTATAAATTGACGATGAAATGAATTATGCGTTATCCTGATCTTATTATTTAATTATTCCCTTCTACCTTCCAGTGGTAGTAAACATTGGAAAGTAGATGGGAAAATAAATAATACTAAATATGCATAGTGTATATTTAGTATTATTTTGTTAGTATTATTAATATAACCTGCTGATTGATAATGTACACAAAAATATTTGACATAATATTGTCGTTTTATTATATAAGTCACGTCACTGACAAACAATTATTAAAAATATTTAGTTATATATAATATATATATAGCCGACCGGGTTAGCCTAGTGGAAGCGTGCTCGCCGGCTAACCCAAAGGTTACGGGTTCGAATCCCGCCCAGGGCATGGTTGTTGTGTTTGTCCAGATGGATTTTTCTATGACGTGAAGAGGTGCGAAATGACCATAGTTGTCGAAGCACCCTATAAACGAAAATACTACTTATAATTAAGTATGCAACTGTGATATGGGGTTAGGTGGAAGAGGAGACTCTTTAGTCTCAATCTCGCCCCAAAAATAAAGACAATCTATCTATCTAATACTGAACCTGTCAAATTTATTTCCTAAGACTTCATGGTACCAATATAATAATCTCAACTCCATGAAATGTACTCAGGAATGTTAACTAGAGCCAAAACTATGACCATGCTGGTATTACCATGGTATCATTTGTATTTTCATTAAATTGATCATTTGATGCTGGGTTTGAGTACAAAAATATCAATTTATAAATTTGCATTTGTAGATTTTGTAATGCAATCATTTTCATAAGGTGCTGAAAATTTTTGTTGTAACACATCCTCAGTTATAATTAAATATTTCAGAGGATAATAGCCCTTAATAATATTTTGCAATACTTATTCTGTAGGAGGAAGAGCAAAAGACCTTGGAACTTGAAATGCAAAAGAGGAGGGAGCGAATTGAGAGGTGGAGAGCTGAGAGAAAGAAAAAGGAGCTGGAGCAAGCAAAGAAAGAAGCTGAGAAAGGGACTCTATTAGGTCAGTGCCTATAGAAAGTAAATTATTTTTCTTTGTATTTCATATTCAAATGGTGAATTATTTATGACAAAATAATTATGTTATTAGTAAATTAACAGTTTTTCTCTGTAGAGCATGTGCTTGGGGAAAAGGACTACCTTCAACAGATTTCCCTTCAGTTTATTTGATGGTGGTTACAATTGAATGTAAAATATGTAATAGGGTAATTCAAGGAAATAGTTTAAATTGAGAAAATGACAAGGATTGGATTCATTGTTTTAATTGTCAGCAGTGCCCTCCTTGCCACTCTGATGATTGGGGTTATCCTTGTTATTTCCTACTACATAAAAATCCTTGTTAATAATTAAGATTATTGTTAATAATTATTTAATAAGAAAATTTAAAACCAATTTTTTTCACATTGTAGCCAATTTGCAGTTACCATCCAAAAAATGGACTCTTGAAGATGACAGTGATGAGGAAGAGGAGAAGCAGGACCAAGTTGAAAATGAGAATATGGAGGAGGAGGTGGATCCACTTGATGCCTTCATGATGGTTCGTAACTTTCAAATATAATGTGCATTTTATAAATAGTGAAGTTGTGGAAAAAAGTAACAAACTTCCACATATAAATATTTATTTTGTTCTGAGTTTAATAATAAATATGTAATTAACATCAAGACAGGTGAAAATTAATATTTATCTGTGGAAGTTTGTTAATTATTTCATCAAAAACTTAAATCCTATATCCTTGGATGCAATCTATCAAACTGTGTTTTTGTCATTTCCTGAAATTGTCAACTTGCATCTCCTCTCACAGAGCAAAAATGAAGAAACATGACTTGTTGAGCTTTCATCAAAATTTCAACTTTCCCCCTCTCCTTATCACTTTGAAAAGTAGTATATAATCTTAAAAATCTTTTCTTAATTTATGGTCAAACACAGGGTGGTGCTTTTGATGAAACTTGGAAGGTGTTGGAAATTGGGGAATATTTGTGTATCACTGTAAATCATAATTGAGTTTTAGTATATTGGTATGTAAAAGATCCATATTCTGTTCAGCACAAGGCCTTACAACAGTAAAATCTCCATGTATGTACCTCGCCTAACGAAATATTCCTGGTAACAAAAGAATCTCATGGTCCCGGCCAACTTCCTATGTAAATGCAGTGTTGAATACCTTGCATTAACAAACCTCCATTTTACGAAAAGTCTCATCTAACAAAGTAAACCCTATGCTTCAATTACTATATTATTTTTACCTCTCAATAATATAATTTTGCTAAAACTTTGTTTTGTTTTATTATGCATGGTAATTGCCATCTTGAAAATTTGTAGATTCAGTGAGTGATTAAGTAGGAATAAGCCAATCATAAATTTCATTAGAAGATTGAGGAATTGATATTGGTGTTTTTTGCGGAAATATGAACTGAGATATCAGGATGCTGAAGGTTCATCTAAAGATTCAAATTTTATTGTCTTTTAAAGATGTAAACTTTGGTGATTTGGTTCAGTATAAATGTATCACAATACCTTACCCATCATAAATTATATTATTATTACATTTATTTATAATAAGTAGTTTAATCTTCCAAGGGCGATAGACTTTATGATACGCGGCAGCCTCATTATTTCGTGATGGCTGTGTGCAGGAGAAAAGTAGGTGCGGCACTCTTCCCTTTTATTGCCGACAAAGGTTTAACAGGTAGCAGACCCTCTGTAATCTGGGATAAACCTTAGAATCTGCATTTCTTATAATTTCCCTTGGAGTGGGACTTTGAGTGGAGATTCAATTGACCAGAGTTAAAATATTTCATGTGGAAATATATCCAAGTATGTACTCCATATTTACATTCCTCAACAATTTCTGATCAACTTGTTACCAAACAATACAAAACTACTTTGATTCGTGACTGAAATGTGGAAGCAAATGAGGAGAATTATGAGGGTGGGTCAGAAAAAAATTTCCCAAAACTTGGCGGACGAATTACATTCGGAAAACTCATCCGAGGGTTGTGAACTACTCGTATCATAAATGGCACTGGAAAGGGGCACCTTATTTTGAAAAAATAAGAAAGTGATTCTTCGAACCTTTCTTTTAAAGGTTAGGTCATAAAATTTGGAGAGGGTCTAGAGAGGGTACAAAGGAGGCGTTCATACGTACATGTACATATTCTCTACAGTCGTCCACCAAATGCAGATATATTCCGCAGCCTCAGGGCTAACCCTTCAGCTGCAGCAGCCTCGTTCTCTCATGACTGCTTTGTGCAGGAGAAAAGTATGCACAGCTTTCTTCCCTCCAAGTGCCAACAAGTGATTTGCAGGAATAGCCTTCTCTTGTAATCAGAAACAGCTCTTATAATTAATCCGCGTCGCCCTTTTTTCCCTTCGAGTGAGGCTGTGGAGATTCGATCGGGCAGAATTAAAATATTTCATATGGAAATATATCCAAATCTGCACTCCATATTTACCTTTTTTTATAATTTCTGATTAATTTTATATCAAAAAGTTCATAAATATTTTCATATATGTTTTATTTAAATATTTTTGATTTATAACTGAAAATCTGAGGGAAATGACCAGGAAAAAAAATTAGATTGATCAGATCAAAATTCCTAAAATTCATGGACAGAATGCATTCTTGAAAAGGTGAAATGCTGAGTCTGATGATATTCATTTACAATTTTGTTTTTTTTAAATTTTAATTTATTTATTTTTTCTTTTTCCTCTAGGAAGTACAAGAGGAAGTAAGGAAAGTGAACAAGATGCCTGTAGAAGGGAAAAAACCTGCTGGGAAAGGTGGACCAGCTCCAAATAGTGGTGTGGTGATAGTTACTGGTGTTGCCAAAAGAAAGGATGATAAGAGGAAAGGAGAGCTCATTGAACAGAATCAGGATGGTTTGGAGGCATGTATTACCATGCTATGTCTATGGATGAGTAAAGTGAATGAAAACTAAGTAACCAATTAGGAATTTATTCTTTAATCTGGAACCATGTGTAGTTCTATTTTCAAGAAGTTTTGTCGAAATATGAATTGTGTCAGAGTGTTTAAACTGCTTAGAATATTTTTTCAGTAATATTTTTTTCAATTTAAAAAAGGGGAAGAACGTTAACTGAAGGCCTGTCAAATGTAAAATTGGGAAATTACCTTGACTGTACTCTTTCTGAGCAACAGGGATGTTGGGGGAGAGGAGGAGGATGTAATTCACAAAGGGAATACAATTAAAACAACTTAACTATGGACAAGCCAGTTGTGCTTAATCATAGTTTACAGGAAAGCAAGAAGACACACTCCCTCATTAGGGTTTGCAAAAACACCAGTGACCCACACAAACCTCGTAAACCCTGATTGTGTGAGCATTTGAGACTTCTGTAGGTCATTGGTATTTTTGCGAACCCTGATGATGAAGCATCTCTTTTTATTTTCCTTTCTATTACTTACCTGTATATGTGTGATTGGCTTTTCCCTAATTTAATCTTCGTTTTAATTGTATTTCCTTTTATATTGCATCATCCTCCTCTCTCACATCTTTCTGGTTGACTCAAAAAGAGTATGACCATATGAATTTCCCAAATTAAATATTCTCTTTATTCACCTGAGATGCTATGTACAACAATAACGTCTGGGTATTAGATTTACAGGACCATGTGTATATGCTAATAGCACAGGTTTTTTAATATTGAAAACAATTAATTTATTTTGTATGGCATTTTCACTCAATACATTTTCTATCGTATATTATGTACTAATTACCAAGAAATTCTTCTGGATTCAAAGAAAATTTAACCATTAGTATTGGAGTTGTGGCTTCCTATTTCCAGTCTCATTTGAATATATATTATATGTATATCAATGTATATATTTTGCACTTAACTAATTTAAAGTTATCTTTAAGTTTTATTTGACACAAACAAGAAGGGTTTCATTAAAAGAAAGCTTAGTGACAAAGGATAAAATGAAAAAACTAAATTGATTGCAATGTATGGCTGTATTCACATCCTATTTTCTGAAATACATTTACAATTAATTTGTGCATGCTGACATTCTTTTTAGTATTCTTCTGAAGAAGAAGAGGAAGACTTGAATGTAACAGCTGCTGGTCTAGCGAACAAGCAAAAGAAGGAATTAGCTAAAACTGACCATGCACATGTGGAATATATACCTTTTAGGAAAAATTTTTATGTTGAAGTTCCTGAGATAGCTCGAATGACACCTGAGGAAATTTCAGCATATAAAGAGGTAAGATTAAATAACCATTTTTGAAATTGAGGAGTCATAAACAATGGAAAAATCACTGGTATAAAGGAATCGTCAAACCATTCACAAACTCATCTCATTATCCGATTCATTCTTATTTAAACTAATACATTTAACATTTTCTTCGACTATATCTACATGTCTTGCTACGGTGACTCTAACATTTAAAAGTACGTGATAGCAAACGTTACTGTAACCAATTAAAATACCCATATCAGCCTTTTTGTCCCATGTAGAAGTTCTTTTTTGTTCCAGTACTCTTACAAAAATTGTACTCCCGCACAAACGTAAACTTGAAACATCCGGTTTCTAACCAAAAAATATCTTATAAGGCATTTTTCTTTCAATAGTATTAGCTAATGTACGATTTTTCAAATAAGTTGTGGTAAACACAATTTCAGGTCAATACTTTTTATGTACATTTTCTTTTACTAGTAAGGAACGTGCCATATTCATTATGGTTCTATTAAAACATTCTGCGGTTCCATTTAATTCATGTACATATGCCGGACAATTGTTAATAACAATACCTCTTTCTCTTGCAAAATCATAAATTTTACTGTTCAAATATTCTTTACCGTTATCACATCTCAAAAATTTTATCCTTTTGCCAGTCAGATTTTCACGTTCATTCACATATTCAGCAAGATAATAAAAAACTTCTGCTTTAGATTTCATTGTGTAGACTTTAGCAATTTTACTATAATCATCAATGAAAGAAACAAAATATTTTTCACCTTTAAAACCTGTGGTTTGAAAAGGTCCACAAACATCAGTATGAACAATTTCCAAAATGTCTTTTGCTCTGTTTCTATTATTTTCAATTGGAACATTGCCCATTTTATTTTCGATACATGTTTAACATTTCATAAATTCCGATTCAAGTTCATTCGGAATACCTTCTAACAACTGATTTTTCGACAAAGTGCTTGAATATTTAAAATTTACATGACCTAATAAACGATGCCATTTTTCCTTTTGAGTCATATTATTAGCACTTTTATTTACAATATTTACAAAAGTTTCTGATTTTGATTTACTTTTCATAATATATAAACCATTCACTTTCAAAGCTACTGCTGTAACATTACCTTTATAATCAATAATTTTAGTCATTTTACCTTTAGTAATGATTGTATTATTTTCAGTAATTTTACTGTAACTATTCAAGTTTGATTGCATATCTTTTACATACAATACATTCTTCGTATCAATTAAATTTTTCTTACCAAATGCATCAAAATAGCAAAACACATTTCCCATTTTTGTCGTTTCTACAATTTCATTATTACCCAAATGAACATTAACAGGTTGCTTAAGCACGATACATTTGTCAAAATGTCTATCATCATTAATAATGTGGTCTGTACAGCCACTATCTAAAAGCCACTTCAGCTCTTTACTTTCTACATTACTCATCTTGGTATTATTCACTGCACAATGAGCAGCCATTGAAAACCATACACTGTTCTCTTCATTCCTCTGCCCTTGGTTGGCATGATGCCCACTTGGTCTGTGCTGGCTGCGATGAAAGTTGCCACTCACCCTCACGTAGCTTCTCCTGGCTCCTCGTCGGCCTCGTGATAAATACCATGTGCCTCTACTGCTTGTTGTACGTCTGCCACTTTTACAGTCTCTCACAAAATGACCTACTTCGCCACATTGGAAGCATGTTCGACCTTGTCTGCTTTTATCCACTGCAAATGCGTTGCTTTTCCTTCCCGAAAGTTCCTCCTTTTGATTTTTCAACTCAGCCATTTGAATTTTACTTCTCACATAGTCTGCAGTTTGATCACCTTTTTTAATGCATCGATTAAATCACCAATATAACTATAGGTGTTCAACATATAATTTATCTTTTCTTTTTCAGTTACATTCACACTCGTGCTTTTCAACTCATTCACTGATTTCTCGAAGTCACAAAAAAATGTAGCCGAACCACTATAGTCTTTAAGTCTCAGTTTTTCTAGTCTATTTCAACACACTTTCTGCAGTGCCGTTGAATCTTTTAAATACATATTGTCGAACTTATTAATTATTTCATAAGCCGATGTTTTGTCACACAAATTCTAATTGTTTATTTGAAATTGTACTGTATATATAGTTAATTGCTTTTGGGTCGTTTTCTTTCCAGTCGACTTTGTCTGAATCAACTCTAGCCCTTTTGATCACTTCATCACACTTTTTAAGTTTCAAGAATAATGTAATACGTTTCTTCCACATGCTGTAGTCTTCTTCATCAAACACCGGTATTACAATATCACTTTTCCTTGCCATATTTTTCACTTTCCTTCATATTGAGACACGTGGATTTGACTGTACTCACTTTTTTCAAAGCCACTAACATTTTGAAAAACCAACAATGCTCTGCTACCATGTTAGTTTTTCCATGGAAATGAGAAGACTTGTTCCATTGTATAATAATAATAAGGCTTTATTGCCTCTAGATATACAATCTTTATATCAACGTGGTGTGTGGTGGTGCCTGCGAGTGTAATGTTTCACCATGTCGTTCAAAATGAACTACTTGCCACAGACTGAGACACCCTGCGATAGCACTCCCTCACACACACTACCAATCGTGCGTTACAGCACAATTTAAATGTACTACACTCTCAACAAGTTCATCCAGAAACCTTGATTTCCATCTGTGAAAAACATGTTCATCTTTGTTCAATGGCAATATTCCTGAAGAAGGTGGCAATGGTGAAACCTTAATGACACTTTGGTCAGTTGTTATGATTTCTCATGAGAACTAATACTGATTAGTTTTCTAAACTTTCATCCGAGATCCTAATAACATACAGAATGTATCATTTTCTTGTCTTTAATCCTTTTATTACCTCTGCATTTAAAAAAATAATTTATCCATTCTGGAATCTTCTTTTTTTCCTTGATGATGTCCTATAGGTGATGTTGGGTTACCAAGGACACATATTAACCCAATAATACCTTCAAATCCTATCATTTCATAACTTTTTATTCCAAATGATGAGCCTACCGGAGGTGAATTGATTAAGAAGTGTACCTTGTATTGTATCTCTGCCCATCAGGAAAATTCACTTCTGCTCTTGCATTCTCTTGAAATTTCTCAATTTTGGTTTACAGGTAGCAGTACAATTTCTAAACGTTTTACCTTTATCTTAAATGTTACATATGAATGGTTGCAGTTAGCAAGTGACAAATATTTTCTGATATTTATAGTAAATACTATGTTATTATATTATTCTACTAACATCTATTCTATTATATTAAAGTTTTGAAAGGCATTTTTAAATCCTCGAGTCTTTATTTTTTAGGAGCTTGAAGGCATACGAGTAAAAGGAAAAGGATGCCCAAAACCAATAAAGAACTGGGCTCAGTGTGGTGTGAGTAAAAAAGTATTAGATATTTTAAAAAAGCATGGATATGAAAAACCAACTCCAATCCAAGCCCAGGCCATTCCAGCAATAATGTCAGGTATGCCAAAAACTTCAGTGTTATACAAAACTAGTTATTAATATATTATTATACAAAACCCACCCTCTCTGACACAAAATTCAAATGACTTTATAATTTGATATTAATTTCAATTTTAATTAGAATATACGAGTATAACTTTAAATGTTTGGGTATGTAGGACTTGTCATGTGTTTCTGTAAGGGGAAATCAAATAAGAACCTCTTCATGTTCTGCGCCAAAAGAAGTTTTCTAAATAATAGAATCTTTATTCTTTCAATAAAAATTTCTTCTGAAAAAGATCATAGATTTTACTTACATTCAGCTTCTCTCAGGGAGGCTGTGATTTGTTATATTTTTAAATGTAAATATACACATCAGGCACACATTCAGTTGATGAACAGGTAAAAAAAGTTGTTTTATTATTCTTATAGGTCGGGATTTAATAGGAATTGCAAAAACAGGCAGTGGTAAAACTTTGGCATTTTTATTACCAATGTATAGACATATATTGGATCAACCCCCATTAGAAGATATGGATGGCCCAATTGGTGAGTAATCATTATTCTATTTGCTTAAAACTTTTTGTTTTATACATGGTATAAATTACTGCCTAATTAGCTGCTTCAAGCAGATGGCACACACCCTGATGTGGCACTTGTACCTGGCACTAATTAATAACTATCTTGTGCTCTTGTAATCCAAACACCTTATTATCTATTCGAGAAATGGTTAAGGCCGAGACTTTGGAAATCCATGTTGATAACAACAGAAATAAAAACTTTGCGTTCCACACGAAAAGTGGAGTGCAAAGTTTTTATTTCTGTTGTTACCTTATTATCTAGTTTTGATTTTATTTCTTTTGTTACTAGTCTTCATATCACATAAATAAAGAGGATAGCTCTATGGGGTCATGTGTTATACAATTTAAAAATACAACTTGTCATTTATGATACCACATGAATACCAAAACATTGAAATGCAGCAATGGTTAAGTGATGTGGTTGTAGAAAAAGAACATGAGAGACTACTGATAGCAATGTGGTCAAAATATTTTACCATTTTCTGATATTTTCATAAATATGTATTCATATTTATAAAAATATATTAATTTTTCTTTATCAATATTGGCCTTTGTATTGCCTTGACTTGAATGAGTTGTCATTAAGATTTTCAATTAACATTTACTGAAGCATTCCAGCATAAATTCCCATAAAACACTCATGGGGGATTAATTTCTTTTTACCTAAATTGCTATGTAATATGTTCTCATGGAAAATAATGAATACCAGGGTTGAGTAATGGCATTCATTTGAAGAGATATACTGTCCAAGTCTGTGCAGACATTTTTTGAACAGAAGATTTACAGATTTTAATGTTTTTACTTTCAAAAAATACTATATTAAAATGCTGCTTCATTTACAGCCATTATTATGACACCCACAAGAGAGCTTTGTATGCAAATTGGCAAGGAAAGCAAGAAATTCACCAAGTCACTTGGTCTGAGATCTGTTTGTGTCTATGGTGGTGCAGGAATATCTGAGCAAATTGCTGAACTGAAGAGAGGTGCTGAGATCATTGTTTGCACTCCTGGAAGAATGATTGACATGCTGGCTGCCAATAGTGGTGAGCAATATTTATGTGTGCTATCTCCTTAATTCTGTTCTCTTCAAATTACTACCCTCCCAAGTGTATTATAATATTGTGTGATATTATTGGATTAATTTATTCATGAATGAATTCAGTTTGATGGTTATTTGGAGTAAGCTAGAAAATATTAAATAATGAATGTAACATTGGTTAGAAACAGTTTTCCACTGTACAACCAGTATTTCCCCTCAAGTTCTCATTGATGTATAAATTTCACCAACTTCATTGTAAAATAGATTGTGTAAAGATATTACCCTCGGTATCAGTCTAATCTCACTCACTCTACCCATCAGTCTACCATCCTGTCAAATTTAATATGTAGACTTCTTTGTTTTCAAAACATCGTAAGAGAGTTGCATTTTTTTTACTGGAAAATGGATTTAAACCATGTATAAATATGATAAACTTTCTATATCACTGTTATTTAGTTCTACTACCCCTGGGATCCAAAAGCAGTCAAGTTATAGTGTGGGTGGTCTTATCACAGTTTCACCAGTAGTTGTCAAAAATCATGTCTTCAAAAAACTTTTCCTAATAATTGACCTTGCCCATAACTTAAGCTGCTGCAATACAGAAGTTTGTGACATTTGTTTGGGAAATATTCTTTGAGCTAGTTCTCTTACCATCACTATCTTCATTAAGTTTGTTTAATCTCAGACTTTATTTAAATAAATGACTTTATTTAAATGTATGACCATAAAACCAAAAAGCTTTAACTGGAAAAAAAAAACAAAAATAAAAATCCATTGTTCAAAATGATCGTTCTTTGTACTTAAGACACAGCCCATATACTGTGTACTTATAATGCAGATGTAATCTTTTACAATCCATTTTATAATTTTCTCTTTATCTGTAAGCAACTAACATTAGTTTCATACTTGAATCACTTTTTAGCTCTGAGGCATTCCTAAAAAATATGCTTACTGTAAAAAAATGACTAAAATTATGTATTACAGGTCGTGTCACTAACCTCAGGCGTGTTACATATGTTGTTCTTGATGAAGCTGATCGGATGTTTGACATGGGATTTGAACCTCAGGTAAGGAATATGTTGAAAAAAAAGGGTCGTCCTTTTAATCAGCTTCTAAATACCTTTCATTATTACCATTCATTTTGATGTGGTGTTTAAATCATAAATGGTACTCATAATGCATATATTTTTTAATTTTAAGTTGTCAGAGTTTTTTAAAATAAGGAGGTTCAGAAGTATAATATTTGTAATTTTTCCACAAGGTGTACATTGTTAGTATGTTTAGAAATTTGGCAGTTTATTCATTCAAATTCCTATTTCCCATGTCAAAGGATTTGTATCACTAAGATGGAGATCAGCCACACCTATTGAATTACTCCTGGAAGAACGTTAATGCATTATCTCATAATATAGCACTTTGGCTGTGGAAAAATTGGCCTCGGCAGTTAAGAACTTTGATCTGCCAGATAGTGAATCAGAGCTGTATTATGTGGGCTTGGAAAAATGGTGAGATATTGGTCTAAAAGTGACATCACTGGTTTTGGTTGACGCATCAGTCATGACAAATACGATTCATTAGAAATCAGGATTCCTTGTCTTTTACAGTGGCCAGTCACACACAGATGATTGAGCACATAGACTGCCTGTTTAGTATGAAGTATAAGTTTTTGTTAACAGTTATGTGTACTGAATTGGATAGGCATTTAATATCAAGATACCAAGACCAAATGTTTGACACTCAAAGAAATGTGTCAGTTCTCATCATTTTTTTATTTTTACTGCAGAATTGTAAAACAGGTAAGTTAGTTTGGATGAAAATTGGAATTAACAATGTATGAAATACTTCTGCTGATAATGTACAAGGTAGATTCCATAATTATTGAGACTGGTGCAAACGTCTGGATAACATTCTAGTAGGTAGAAATAGTACTATATATCTTGGAAATTGATTTAAAAAATCAATTCAGTTCGGTGAATGCACTTATATTTTTATTCATGCATGTGGTAATTTTGTTGAGTTCAATGGGAGATAGGAAATGTGCATAAAATTACATATTAATGTTGATAGAAGTGCTACAGAATCCCTAACAATTTACACGAGAGTTTTGGGAAGAAAGTGTTTGCCATACTAGTGTGGCATACTTGGTTCAGAACCAGTAAAGTGTCTATTAGCACAACTACTTAGCTAAGGAGATGCAAGCAGAATCACAGGCAGCCACTTGGAGTGTGATTTATGGGTTGAATTTCAAAGACATGGATTATCCATCATGAACAATTTGTACATGAGGAAGGGAGCTTTTTAGGGACGATAGCAATCAATATGCCCAAAGTGCTTTTTTTAATCGGCACCAGCACCACTCCTGATAATTTTGGATACCACCTTGTATTTTTATTGTATAATTGCAGCTGAAACAAACTTTTTAACTCTTATGTCCTGAAATGCTTATCTCTGAGTAAGTGCCAAAATTTTACATATTGCTTATATTGCTATCACCTCCAGTCATGTGCACTTATGAGAATTAACAAAAATGTAGACTATTGAAATTCAAGTGGATGGTAGAAGTATAGTGTGTAAAGATGTGGAGCAACATGTGAGTAGATAAACTTTCATCGATTAAGAAAAAATGTTGTTCATACAGAGTAATTCCTAAAGATTTATTCATTTGATAAATTTCCACACTATTATTTAACTAGCCGGTTATCATAAGAATGTGTTATTTGCAAATTGAAACTTAAAACTTATACATGGTGTTGATATCATGGTCACCTGGCCAACGAAGTGAGGAAATTTGCCAATTGAATATGATCAATTCGCATTTCATATTTGGTTTAGATAAATTGAGGTGAATAAATGTTTTGGAAGCACTGCAAAATGATTTTATGTATTAGAATGTACCTCTATTAAAGTAATTACTTCCATAATGCTGATTGGGTTAGCCTGGTGGGTAGCTTGCTCACCGGCTAACCTGAAGGCCATGAGTTCGAGTCCTGCCCAGGGCATATGTGTTGTGTTTGTCCAGATAGGTTTCTTCTATGACTTGAAGAGGTGCTAAATGGCCATATCCATTGATGCACCCCATAAAAAAATTATTATATTATTCTACTTGTTAAGTTCTTAGCTATAGAGTCATTATTTTGTTGTTTACTTTTTGCTCCCTTACCCTTCTGTGTGTAAAAATTGAGGTCCACCCATACTCACCAGCCTTTGTACTTTATTTTGTGCTATGGTATACTTTAAGCTTAAGTTCAATTTTAATTTAATGAGACAAAGTATATAGCTTCCATTATTTTACCCAGATGTTCATGAAATCAGTAGAGCATTTCAAAGTTTTTCATCATATTATCTTTAATTTAACTATATAAAGTATTGATAAGACTATTAAATAAAATTATATTTCCTAAAGTGAGGAATATGTGTCCATACTAAGGGTATGCCTAAATGTAGCCACCCTGGCTAAGGATGGAAGGTGTGGCAAGAGATTTCCCTATTTAATTGTTTATTTTTTTCTGTATTCACTGCCACATACCATTACTATATTTCTGTCATGTTTGGGCAGAAAACACTGATTGGTTATTTGGGAATGTTTTGAAACCACAAAGATTATTAATGTGATGACTTTCAAGTCTTCAATGAGAAAATGAATAACAAGGTATATATACTATAAAAAGCATGATCTAAGGATTGCCATTGAGGTTGTAGTCTTTACTTACAGCAAGAACACAGGAATTGGAATTTTATAAGTATAACTATTTTATATCAACTTCTTTGACATGCATTGCTACACCTTGGCCTGTTTGAAATGCATATATCACATCTACAGTTCAGGGCTGAGTTTTAAGCTGAGTATAGCAAATAAATCAATGAATTTAGATGAATGATACCAAATTATCTTAATCAGGTTTCCTTCTATATAAGTCACCAGCAGACCAAATAGCTAATTTATCAGAGATTTATTTCATTTATTTGTATTGTTGTTTATTTTATCAATTTTAATAAGGGCACAATATATATGTTTGTTATCTTATTAGCAAACAGAAGTTGAGATTATATATAAATACACATCTTTGATTTTATTATGGCACAAAGATTGTTTCAACTTGTAAATGTGTTGAAGTTTAATATCACAACATGGAGATTTTTCCTAAATCAATTTCAAAACAATATTTTTTCAGGTCATGAGAATTGTGGAGAATGTAAGACCAGATCGACAGACTGTCATGTTCAGTGCTACCTTTCCAAGACAGATGGAGGCCTTAGCTAGGAAAATATTAACCAAGCCAATAGAAATTCAAGTGGGTGGTAGAAGTATAGTGTGTAAAGATGTAGAGCAACATGTGATAGTCTTAGAAGAGGAACAGAAGTTTTTGAAACTCCTGGAACTTTTGGGTCACTACCAGAATCAGGGAAGCATAATTGTGTTTGTGGACAAACAGGAGAATGCTGATGCACTTTTAAAGGACTTAATGAAAGCTTCATATTCATGCCTCTCGTTGCACGGGGGTATAGACCAGTTTGACAGGGACAGCACCATGGTGGACTTCAAGGCAGGGAAAGTGAAAGTACTGGTGAGTAATGGCTTTCACGGTGCCTTATTTTTTGTCTCATTTCCATCCTTATCATCAAAACATTGAATTGAGATGTATTTTTAAAGCATTTACCTTTCTGCTAGTTTCAGTAGGAATAAAGTTTCTTTTGCAAGTGGAAAATTAATATGTCCCTACCAGAATATTAATTCAGATTTGCATAAATGAATTGAAATGTATCAGGATTGATAGTGTGGTTGTGTTCCATTGTAAAAAAGTGAAATGGCACTTTATATCAAATCTTATTTTCTTAAAAGAAAAGCATAAGAAATTTTACTCTATATTGATTCTGCTCTTCAGTTTGTGATTACAAGTATGGAGAAATATATCAGTAGTATATGTATGTCTGTGTCTGCTTACATAGTTTGAAGCCATCATGTTTATCTTTCTTTCCTCTATCTATAGATTGCAACATCAGTGGCAGCTAGAGGTTTGGATGTTAAGCATTTAATTTTAGTTGTTAATTATGATTGTCCAAACCATTATGAAGACTATGTGCATCGGTGTGGACGAACTGGAAGGTAATTTCAGTTTTATCATTCAAGTTTGTAATGACTAAGAGAAAAAGCTTGAAAGAATATTATTTAATCATCCTTATTTTTATTGTAGGGCTGGAAGCAAGGGTTTTGCGTACACTTTTGTAACACCAGAACAAGAGAGATATGCGGGAGAAATTGTCAGAGCCTTAGAATTATCTTCTGGTGAAGTACCTGAACCTTTAAGAATTATTTGGGATAGATACAAGGCAAAGCAAGCTGCAGTGAGTTGATCTATTTATTACTCTTTAAGAGTTTAAGTAATTATATTTTGGGTGCATTTTTATCTCCCTTTTTTTTCTTTTGAATAAGCTTGTTAAAATGACCTGCTTTGAATAATTCATTTACTTCATTACCAACTTCTTCAGCCGATTGTGATGGAAACTGAGGTATAATCACCCAAATTTCCTTAAGCTGAAGTTTATTGTGTCCATTGTATAGTACTTTGTGACATGTTACCTATCCTAGTTTTTGTGGTAATGATATGACGTCTTCAAAATATTGTTATTTTTCAGGAAGGGAAAAAAGTTCATACTGGTGGAGGTTTTAGTGGAAAAGGATTTAAATTTGATGAAGCTGAAGCACAAATGGCAAATGAAAAGAAGAAATTCCAGAAAGCTGCATTAGGTAATTTTAACATATCCAACAATAGAACCTTTTTATTTCTTTTTAGTCTTTGAAGTTTTGGAAAATGCAATATAGTGAATATCATATTTCTGTTTTTACCTATGTGTTTACATCACACAATGAATCATTTTAAAAGTATCCATTTTTAACTTGACTAAAAAAGAGGAGGTGGTTCAAGGCAAATTTATATTAGACTACGTGATCATTAAGATCCCAAGTTCCTTAAAAAAAACTGGGCAGACTAAATTTAAAAAAATAGTTTTAATTTTCTCTAATCTTAATAATTTTTACTACTGTTACTAAATGAGATTGCTTAATATTAATTTGTACCCATGGATATGAAAATGAAATTTCCCAAGGACCTAAATCCTTGATTTCCTTCAACAAGCTGTCTTTAAATTTATAGAAAATTAAAGTTCACAAAGCCTATTTACTTACTTGTTAGGTCAAGGCAAAAAGAAAATGTACTCAAATATCAATTAGGAGTTGTAGTACAGTGCTCACTTGGCTATATTCCATGGTGACTTTTAATTATACCTAGTACCTTCCTCCTGTTAGTGAAAATGTCACAACAAAATTTATTTTTGAAATTCATGGTTTTCGACAGACTTAATTAATATTGGACTTACAATCTCATTCTTTGCTTCCATATACTAATAGGTAAGAAAACATGAAGTACAAAGAATTTAAGTTCTCACTTGTCAAGCTTATAATAATAGTTTAAGTTCTAAAATTTGTGCTCATCAGCTATAAATTTCATGATAAATTCCTTTCTAATCTCAGCAATAGTCTATTGATGTCTTGAGAGAGCACCTGAGAAAAAATGGGAACTTGATATTTACTATTTTTTGCTACCCAGAGAATTTCAAGGCAATGAATAACTGTCATTGCCTTTAACTTTGATCATTTGCAATATTATAATAATCCAAAAGGATCCCCTAATAGAATTAAAACAACTGTAATATGTATTTAGTGGCTCATAGTTTAATTTAGGTCTTATAATTTTGTTACAAATATTGTACCTGTGCTTTGTGGCTCATCTTAGGTATATGCAGAAAGTATGTCAAGAGAAATGCAAAGAAGTGACTGTTGTATTCACCATTCTTCATGGTTACAATTTCTTTCAAGTAGGTCATCGAACAAGATTATAAAAAGTAAATTTTTATGGGTTTTGTAGCAGCTTTGTGTCTAGAGTATATATATTGTTTTGCAGTAAGACAACTTGTTTAGGAAGTGCATGGATGGGCCATAATTTAATTGATTTATTCAGCTACTTGGAAAAAGGTCTAGATAATTTTTTTGTGATCATCTTTGTCTTTTGCAACAATATTTCATTGACTTTATATCTTCATTGACAAAGCCATGCTTTGTATATTTGCCAAAAGTGTAAATAAATAATATCATTATTATATTAAAAACTTTATATGAACCTGTGGATCAGGAGAACTTAAAATGGTTTGAAGAATTTTCTTTGCTTTTGTGTAAACACTTAGTCGTGCAGAAAAAAAGAAAAAAAAATGTTTTGTTGAATGTGATGTCCTTGGTAAACAAGTGAATACTCATTGCTCAAATTATAGTAAGATATGCATTTTAGGAATATCCATTGGAAATGCCATATTTTTAATTCTGAGAATAATAGGTGCTAAGTTATAATGCACCTCTAAAACGATTTCATTAGCAGATCCAGGAAATATTTGAAAGGAGTTCCTCTCTGTCAATTTGAAACAAAATGGGGGATTTAATATTTTTATAAATTTTCTTTATTTTGTAATTGAAAAATGAATACTCCATAAAGGTATATTATCAAGTTTTTTCTATCTTTGTATAAATAACTTGTCATTCATTCAGTAGACATGTAAACTCTTTTGAGTTTCACATAGTTCTGTCTTCATATAAACACTGAATTTTCTTTCATCTTTTAATACAGGTTTGCAAGACTCAGATGATGAAGATTTGGAACATGATATTGACCAACAAATTGAGTCTATGCTGGCACCCAAGCGAATAGTGAAGGAGATAAAGGCCCCGACTACAGGAAATGGCAATTCACCTGGACAGAACCCCACTCCCGCAAGCATAGCAAGCATGGCAGGGCTCTTAAACATTGCCGGCCTTGCGCCAATGGCCAGTCTGGCGAGCATGAGTGGCTTGGCTGGGCTTCAAGGTGTTGCAAATCTTTCAAATATCCAAGGTCTTGCTGGAGGTAAATTGAACATTAGTGACAAATGTTTAATTTTTAGAATAGATTATCATATTATTCTTCCACAAATAAAGACATTTATCAGAGATATCCATGCAAAAATCTTTTTGATGGTGAAAATTTACTATAGGTCAAGATCCCTTTTTTAAATCTTAATTTTAATGATTCAGAAGTTGTGTTCATATATTTATTGTTGTTTATGGATTGAAAATATTTTAACCCGCATACTATGGTTTCATAGTCTTATTAATGTTTAATATGCTTACTGAAATGCAAATGGCACAATGTGCATGAATAACTTTACATGTACAGTGGAACCTTGGTTCACCACTTCCTCTGTTCATGGACATATTGGTTTACGACCAGCTTTGGTTACCTAATTTGTCTTGGATTTGAGCAAGCAATAACTTGGTTTTTGAGACCAAGGCTGCTGACCAGTTCAGTTGGCTACCCCAACATGATTCAGTTGTTGTTTTTCAAGCATCATGTATGTCTGTTTGCTGCGATAATAGAAGCGCTTTGAGTAGTTTGTTCATACTGTAAAAAATTATGTTTCCTTAAATCTTGCTAATTTTATCCCTAATTATGGCTGTTAATAATTAAAGTGCTTAGTCATAGGATTAGTAAGAAGCCTAATCATTTTTCTATTGAATTTCGGAAAGAAATTTTAATGAAACCAGAGAAATTATGTTTTGTAACTAATTTAGCTAAACTCATGAAAATAATGAAGAAGAAAGAGCCTTAAAGTAAAGGCTGCTGATGTAGCAAAGGGAGTGACTTTAATATAGAATCAAAGGCCTAAATTGCTAGATGAAATAGAAAATTGTTACTAGTGTGGATTAATGAAAAACAATATTCACATAAGGTAATTTAATTTAAATTTATTTTTCATTTACTATAATTAATGTTACATGTAATCCTCATCCATGTTTAAAAAATATACTTAAAATACAAGTTTCAGAGTCTTGGTTGAAATAATTGTTTTTACATTAATTTTATTTGGAACAATTGTATCAGGTCATGACCAATTCACTTTATGACCAGCGTTCAGGAACAGATTAAGTTCTGAGGTTCCACTGTATGTAGTTAGTAGACCCAAGGGGTGTCTGTATTTTTTAAATAAACCTTTTTCTTTTGAGTACCTATGTAACACGATGACTAGTTAAGAATATTTAGTATTTATTTCTTATACTCTCAACTTAAATGATACATTAGTCTGTTCACATTTCTTATAAATTGCTTTTGAAGTCTGTTTTCTACTATACCAGGCAATGATAAGGAAAAATTGCTTTTATTATATGTTTATATACATGAGGTGGTGTTAATCTTAATGTTTCACAAGTTAAAGGATTTTTTCTCAGTACAATGGTTCCCTGCTTGATTTCTGTACACTAGCTTGAGTTTTCAATAAATTCCTATTTTGTTCAATAAAAGGATTACAGTCTCAATTTCTAATAAATGAATCACATTTTCATGCAATTTGAAATTTCCCGTCTTTCAGGGACTGAATGGATCTTTCATTATTTTTACTACTTTTCAGTCAATTATATTTGTTATCACTGTGATTCCCAATATTTTTTACTCTTGTTACTTAAAATCCTTTAATACTTATGTGTTATTATTGCATATTCATTATCATCAAGTTTATAACTATATTAATTCACCCAAAGATTTCTCATAAAGCCTTTTGTGTGAAAAGGTTGTAAAGAAAACTACTCATGGAAAGTAATTCAACCTTTCTCTGCTACTTACACAATTATTTATTTTGAATGTTGCATAGCCATCTTGGTGAAATAGAAGGACAAGGATGCTTTTCAGTTATATTCAGCCCCTGAAAATTAGCAAACAGTCAGCCGACTGCTAGTACATAGATAAGAGCAGAGGAAGGCTTTCCCTTAAGTTCTCATTTATCATGCTGGGTAGTGATCCTCAAATTGGGGAAGATGCCTCAAGACCTCACTCACCCTGCTTGTTCTTAGTCTCTTGAGTGGTTTATCATCTGCTACCAGTGTGCCCTAATTGGAGTGTATTTTCACTTATCACAGGTTTTTGTGTGGATATCTGTGGTAAATTGTTAGGGGATCCTGGTGTCTGTTGTGCATGTGAGTATCCTTCCTTCGCTGGGTGTGTGGTGGCTGTGACAATTTATACCTTTTTATTTCTACATGGTCCACGGTTCTTTTTAAGAATGCTGGACTGGTTTTTTTGAGTTTATTTTCTTTGCGAAGATGGCTGGGCACCCATTTTCGAAAGTTGGATTTATTTGAGTGTTTGCCTGTGCCCCTTACTGATGCAGTTCTGCCTTCAGTGGGCTTCCCTGTTCCTTCAAATCCCGTGACAGCAGACAAGCTGGAACTGGCATGCAGACTGGCCATGCACATCAACTTGGCAAAGAACCTGGGCTCGGAGGCTAAGGGAGCATCCCAGCATGCGGCTGAGTTGATCCTCAAAGGAACACCGGGAGGGCAGCCTTTTATCAACGTAAGTCCTCTTGTTTGTAGTTTCACCCAACTTAATCATGATTCTGCTTTTATTTTTATTAATGAATTCCACACATTTGCAGTAGTTTCTCTGTAAACTTATCAATCTAGGAATAGGAATATGTACTTAATTTTATTCAAGGAATAGGAATTCCAATTTATGCACATCATTTTATCACTAAATACCTTTATAAGGTTTTGTTGCATTTTTTCATCTATGAGATTGTATCCCAAAACTATCCTATCTGTTCCCATAACTTCATGGTGACATATTTTTCGTCATCAGCCTGATGGTATCCTTTAAAGTAATCCCCACTCAACTGAACAAGATGCTCCCATTGGTGCTTCCACATGCAAAAGCATTTCGAGTAGTCAGTTTTTGGAATGGTCTTGAGTGCACTTGTCACATTTTTCTTGACCATCTATGTCTTAGAATTGGTGCCCTTTGAGCAGAATTTTCCATTTCAGGAACAGCTAAAAGTCACAGGGGACTATGTTGGGACCATATGGAGGCTGGTGAAATTGTATAATGTAGCATTTTGCCAAAAACTGTTGCAAAAGTTTCAATGAATGAGTTGGGGAATTATCATGGTGAAGAAGCCAGTCACCGCTCACCCAAAAACATGGCCATTTTCTTCTCACTATATCACAAAATATTTTCATAACTTCCAAGTAAAATCGTTTATTAATTGTTTGACCTCTTGGAGTATATTCATGTTGCACAACACCATAATCGAAGAAAATAACATGGACTTGACATTCCTCCAACTTTGACATGCTTTTTTGGTTCTTGCTTGAATGGAAGCTTCCACTGTGAATACTGTTGATTTGTTTCAGGATCATAACCTTAAACCCTCGATTCGTCATGGGTATAGATATTTTTTAGGAATTTTTATCATTAGTTACCATTTCCAAGTTGTCCTCGGCGACTTCTAAGCAATGCATTTTCTTCACTACTGTGAGCAATTTTGGAATGAATTTGGAGGACACACGAGTTATTCCCAAATTTTTGGTTAAAATTGTCGAAACACAAGTTTTTGGAATGGCAAGATCACTTTCTAATTCGCACACAGTCAAACAACAATTTTCTCCATTTGCAAGTCACCACGCTCATTATTTTCCAGTGTTATGGTGGTCAAAGGTTGGCTGGGATGTGGATGACTGTCAAAAGACGTGTGACCTTCTTTAAACCTCTTGTACCACTCTTCTATCTGTGTTTTGCCCATACACTTGTTCCCAAAGGTCTTTTGTACCATTTAGATGGTTTCCACATAAGTTTTTTTGAGCTTAAAGCAAAACTTGATGTAAATTCATTGATGACAGTTCTCCACCATTCTCCATTCAGCTGTTACAAAATCTAATGAATGCAATAAAGACAATTTAAGAAATGACAGCTTTGCACAACTTTAAATTGCTACGCACAAAATAACATGACTTATCGGTAACTGTGGTAGTCAGTGAGCTTCTGAGGAGTCACTGATTATGCTTGTATCCCATAGAGATCACTCGAGCAATATGGCAAAGAGTTATGAGCACAGGTCAGATAGTTTGGGGACACACCGCGTATGTTATCTGTTTTACAGTTAAGGCAAGTTAAACTTTAAAAAATGTTTGTCTTGGCTCATTTTATCTCAAAACGATATATAAGAATAATAATAAATGCCTTGAAAAGGTCTAGAATGTCTTTAATTTTTAAATAAAGTTAATCTGAATAATCTGATTATTTTTCTAAATATATCAAGTTTTTGTACAATTTTGATTGAAGGGAAATCTATTGGTTAATGTAGGTTTTTGTTGAGCCTCAACTTAAGATTTTCCCTGCTACTTAATCCCTCTTAATATCCATATACTTTCCAACACCTATCATTCTATCCAAAATCCCTTGCTTACCCAGCACTCTTCCCTCCATTATAGCCTTCAACAACCCATTGCCTCTGAGTACCCCTTACATCCACCTTTTCTATTAGTCTTGTACAATATACTATGCTAATTTTTAAAATGATACATTTTTAAGAAATGTTATATATCTATTCGATAACATATGCTACAAAACATTTGATATTTAATCTGGAAAGACATGAAAATTTAGACTATTCACCCATTAAATTTCTGAGTTTAGCCCTGAAAGTTTATTGGAAATTTGTGAGTCTTTTGCAATCATTAATTTTTATTTATCAGCTGTTTATTTTAGGGTTGAGAAAGTAATTCTATCATTTATATTCATTAGCTGTATTTTTTTAATTGGGCACTTTGCTAGCCTTGAGAACCAGCATCAGTTCCAAGAAATACTCTGGTTTTATTCAGGAAATGTCTCATTAATTTTGTTTTTTGCAAATAAACTGCGATTGAGTGGTAAATAAAAATTGTTGTGTTTCAATATTTGTAATCGATTTTTAATTGACTGAAATTGTATCACTCCCAGCATTGTTCACAAATTCCCTAGTTCGCGACCTTAAAGTGTGTAAAACACAATAATGTGTTTCTGAGTATAATTATTTAGCTATTATTATAGACCAGCATCTAAAATCGGATAAACACATAAATATGATATCTAGCTGCTTAAAAATTTGCAAAGTTTTATTTTATTTCAAACAAATGTCAACGGAGCTATATGAGAGTAATTTACTTTGCGCCAGTTCATTCTAAGATCCATTATGGTTTATTGGTGTGGGGAGGTGCCTACCAGACCACAATGAAAAAGGCAGAATCTACTCTGAAGGGTATTGTCAGAATAATGACTTGTAAGGGACCCACTGAACCATCCTTCCCCATCTTCATCCAACAGAGGTTACTTCTGCTGGGGCATCTTTATAATCACAGGTTACTAAGAGTATTCTTTCTATGTAGTGGTAATAAACCTAATGCAGAAAATAAATCACGTTCATATTTGTTAAGAGATAATTTTTCTTTTGTTTTTCCTAAGACCCAAACAAGATTATTCCATTTATTTTTATGGGGCCTAAGACTTATAATATGCCACCTAGCTATATAAAAGACAAACAAATGAGAGGATATTCTTGGGGAGGGTGAAAAGATGGCTGTTTAACTTTGACAATGTAAATAGTTTTTTCAATGTTATTGTTAACTTTTTCAGTCATTATTACCAACGTTAATGATGTTAGTGTTTCTGTGTTAGCAATGTTAGTTTGTATCAGTAATTGTATCAATGATGATATGTATGATTGTATTGGATTTCTTTTTTTTTTTGAAGGTGATCTACCCACAGACAGAATGCCATTTGGATCAACCTAGCTCCCTATAGTTGATATTTTATATAAAGCTAAAAAATAAATATGTATAGTAGTAGTGTAGTAATATTTAGTAAATTATATATAAAATTTATATACAGATAATGGAAGCAATAAAATATTATTATTAATAACTATGAACAAATCCAAGTAGGGATCTACCTGTTCCTTTATCGTTTTAGTCCTGACAAAATTCACTCTGCTGTGTATTATATGGATGGTCAAACTCTTTACATTTAGAATACATGTAGTAAAATTGTTTTTTCCAATTATTTTCACAAATATTTACAATCATTTAAATAATTTTCACTAGAGAAGTTTCAGTGTATCCTTAATTTTACTTTTTGGAGCAGGATAAAAGTTCAACTAGATTTCTGAGATGCATGATATAATACTGAGATGGCACGCCAGGTGGTTACATATTCACTCCATCCATAGGGAAAGACTTGGCTTGATTAAGTTCATCATATTTGTTTATTATATTAATTCACGAATATTTTATTAATGTAACATCAAAATAGTTTGCAGATATTTTATGAACAAAAAAGTCATTCTATCTATCCTATTATTTATGCTGCAGGAATCATCATGAAATTGATTCTGTTGTGCATGCTAATTCAAAATTTCACGTCAGGCTCTGCACCAGCCTGTGGGG
>WURS02000013.1:11639919-11662877 GCA_011762765.2 Rhinocypha anisoptera | reverse complement strand
ATTAGCTAGGAAAGAAGTCAGAGATTGCCAAAACATTTTAAGGAAGGTTCCTTTCCTGAATGAATGCCAAATAAAAGCCGTGACTTCTGGTAGGAAGGTAGTTAGTTGGACGCCTGAAACTATAGTGTTTACAACCAACATGTTGCATTGAATTACCTGTTTTAGTCATTTCCAAATTTACATTCCGATGAATGAATAATTTAAATTGAAAATGTGTGTATTACGATCGTATAAGCCAGTTCAAAGCAGACGAAATTGGCTTTCGGGTATCAATCTTTGACTGGCTTAATTAATCCAAAATATTTATACCACAGCTATTGAGTCAATTAAAAATATCGAGTCCTGTATAATGACTATTTTAATGGCCATTTCCCGACATTACAGGCAAGAAATGTGAAATTTAAAATCATATTCCGTACATTGATATAGCTACATAATTTACGTATTTCGTCAAAATAATAAGCCTTATGATCGACTAAGTATGCGCAATGACTTTCGTTTTAATTAACATGTCATCATAAGAGCATAAAGTGCGATGTCATAACCTATAGATAGAAAAATACGTGTATTTCTACAATAGTCCCATAAGGATCAATGCAAACAAGACACAGAAATGGTGGCTCCCATGTTATTAGAAATTGGAAGGGAATGAGAAGACCCCCTTAGCGATAAGTAACTATTGATATATCTATCGACCTAGAAAAAACTTAACTGTCACTTCCATCTATGTTGAAATTTTGGAACTAAATATACTTTTTTTAGTCAAGAATTTAAAAATAATTTTAGAATTACTGGTCTAAGGATCTTCAAATTATGAAAATGATGTATCTTCATTAAATTCTCAAAGAATCCATTTGTCCATACCTCTCCCACCTGTACACTCAAAATATATGTAAATTCATATATATCTTTAACAGATTGCAAATATCTCTTTTCTCCCCCTCTTTTCCTCCATCAAGAGTATGAATACAAAAAATTGGCATGTATGTTCACCTGAAGATACTATTATGTATACGGAAAAAACCTGTTTGTGTTGAAATTAACTTTTTATGTGGAATTGCACTTGGAGTGTTTTCTTTCAAACCTTTCATAATTCATTTAACCCTTGAGGATAGTCCCCTGAGTATTTAACACCATGAGGGATTTGAAGCTTCAATACTTTTTCATTCTTTCATATTATCCAATCCATTTCTCTACAAGCTACATTTTTTCTAGTTATTTCTAATTCTAATTAACGTAATTTCTTCATCATAGAATTCCTGACATTCATTCGTTCCTAGAACAACATGGAAAGAATGTGACTTCTACTTTTAACAAAGTCAACAATAGATTTTAACAGAGCAAGAACCTTTTTGGGCTCAGTTGAAACCTTATCAATATGAAGGGATAGTATTGTTTTTTATTTCCTGTATCTAAACAATTTTTCAACCTTCCTCTATAATATACTCCTGTCTAATTTTTTAATAGTCTCACATTGACCTTTCCATCAGTTTCTTTCACCTGTCTCTAGCTCTATCCTATTATTTAATTACTTCAAATTTCTCTGCCTATTTAAAAAATTATGCTCCTAAATTTCTTCCCGTCTTTCATTGCATGAACCATCTCCTTTGCAATTCTTATTTCTTTCAGCACTCATAATTCCTATTCTTTCTGCAGCTTAATCTTCATTTAAAGTTATTCCTGCTTCCTCCTACCATAATGTTGTCAGTTTATCAAAAATTTGATCAATAGTCACCTAAATGAAAATTTTTTTGCTCATATTTAAACTTTTACATCCAACTTACACAATCTTTTTCCTTTTTTATTAATTAAATTCTATACTGGATTTCATTGGAAGTCAATTGTAATCTAAAAAGGTGAAATTTTTCAAGGAAACTATATGTTCTGATGACTCAGTTCCTATATCTAACTACAACATAACCTAATTTAAATAATGAAGTCAACCTATCAAAAGTACCCATATAGTGTTTGAAATTTTCGGTCCAACATCTTAGGTAAAAAGTCAGGTGTCAGAATATAAAAAGTATAGATTGACCACTGAGATTTTGTTTTGTGGCTTAAATAGTCAAAACTCCAAAATTCATAGAACCTTTATTCTACCAGTTATATAGTAAGCTGGTTAGAAATGTAAGGTTAGCCAACTGCAATAATTGAGCAAAGCTGTATATTATTAATATAGACCTTTTGCAGTTATAATACTGTTATGTTGACAGTGTAATTTTTGATAAATGAAGCCACAGGGTAATTTACAAATGTTGAACAATAAGTTGACTACTTCAGTAGCTCAATAATAATAATCCATCTCATCACTCACAAGATAAGTTTATCTCTTTCCCCACTTACATGGATTGCATGCTTTGCTCCTGTGTAAGACCCAGAGAATGGAACTCCAATTATACCAGCAATTGAGGACGTCACAGCCACATGTCCTCCACCCTCTTCCCTTTCCAAAAAATATCTAACGGCAACACGAGTAAGAGATATTATGGAAAGCACGTTGAGATTGAACATGTCCTGGTCAACTTCAGACTCAATCTCCTCCCAATTAGCTCGTTGAGAGCGGCCAGCATTGTTGACAAGAACATCAAGCTAAATAAACAAAAGAAATATGCCATTTAATAGTGAGAAGATTTCAGAATTTATGTACAAAAAAGATGACAAATATTTTCCCTGATAAAGGAAATTTTCATCATTAAGAGATAAAGGAGATGAAATTCCAAAATAATGGATATTGATAATTAATACACATAAAAATAACCATAAAGTTAATGTACTGTTAGTTAAAAATGAAATAATTATCCTTACCCGGTTAAAATTAGCAATGACTTTATCAAAATAATCTTGATGTGAGTGTAAATTTGTAACATCCATGGGAAGAATATAAATATCATCAACATTAGCTTTTCCTTCATCTGGAATAGAAAATCTGTATGAATTTTTCATTAAATCCTCAGTAAATTACAGTATAAGTTTATAAAAATGTATTATGTAATGCTTTCATTAAGAAATCTATGTAGAAATTTGGGGTTTACCTACATGGTATATTGATTAAAATTTAGAATCCATCTATAATTACTATTCTTTTTAAAATTGGCATAATATATCATAATATGACATTATTTGCCATTTGACACTTATATGCTTGCATATGTATTTAATGTTTAACTAGAGACATAGATATTTGCAGAAAATATCTTACAAGGGATATAAGCCTAAAAAATAATTAAAATATCATTACGGCCATACTAATTAACATCATGGACTAAATGACACAAAAGTTGGAATCCATCTTCTAATAAACAACAATACATACATGACACCTTCCCTGTCCACCATAATTCATGAGATGATTGTTTTTGATAATAAATCAGTGGGTTAAGTTTAAATCTCTAAAATACATGATGATGAAGTAAATCTGCATAATTTCATCGCTTTAAACATTGTATTATCATAGTATTTTTTTAAATTGACCCTAGAGATAAGATCTTGAAAATGATATGGATCTAAATAAACCTGAGTTAGTATTAAACTTTACAGTTTCAAGATTCATTTTCTGTAAACTGTAAATATCCATAACATGGATTATTTCCTAAATTTTCACAATAAATCATTTCCCATAAATTTTAAAGGTACATACAATAGATTTCACTATGATACAGCATAACCAGACACTACCTGATGATTCCATATCCATGCCTACCAATAAATTCTGGGTTAAAATACATTGATTAATTTCCACGTTTCCATTTCATTACCAGTGAGGGATAAAAGTTTTAATATAAAACTGAAATGTAAGTGGTCCTATTGGTAATCAATATTTTACATTTCCCACACCTTAATCTCAGAAAAAATACAGGGTTTTATGTAAATTTTTATTTCTGAGGTAGTAATTAACAATAAAATAGGAAAGTTGATAGTATGTAGTAATTTTACATTAGGTATGGTAATCATTCATGAAAAGTGGAAGAAAGCAGTGGTCCTCCATGCCACAGGTGAGAAAAGGCATCATTCATGTAACTTATTTCCCCCATATCTCTTAAAGGCCATGAGAAACCATGGGTAAATTGTCCGTGGACAATGCGTTTGTGTATACATGGGCTTATCTCTTTTATTAAAAAAAAGCTATTTTAAAGAGATTTTTCAGTTAAGGAGGAGAGTTTTATTTAGAGAATATATGGAGGAATTTATATGAGGTAACCTAATTTCCTTATATCAAGGAATAATTGCTAGAAAAATCCATGGTGACTTAAATAAAACCACAACTATTCTCAGCTTGGCAGAATGATCGAAAAAAAAATTAGAGAGCTTAGGATATTTTTTATATGTATCCAGGGATGATATAGATAGATGAATGAAATATGCCATAATTGTAGCAAAAGAAACGACTACAATGTTCGTTCTTTCCTTTTTGATAGTAAGGTTATATAAAATTTCATAATATACCTGATAAAATCTGGAATCAGTGTACACTTTTATGTCATTCTTTCCTTATTTCAATAGTTAATCTCCATAAAATGAAGTTGGATATAAGATAACCGCATTAATTTTTAGCATTAGTATAAAAACATATTTAGATGGCATAATGTTATTTTTTTACTTGTGCTGAAACTTACTTATTATTGAGGTAGTTATAAATATCCTTTTATGCGTCCAGGTGCTTTTCATAATAATAGTATACTCAATATATATTACGTTATCCATAATAATAACATATACTCAATATAAATTACCTATTTTTGAGGAAACCGCTACTTATAAGGGCTGATTCATCGTGAAGTCCGCGAGAACGCGAGAAGCACTAAATGCATGACGTAACCACATATGGGAAATAAATTTGGCAATGGAGCTGAGTATGATTTCTAAGTAGTATTAATTTGTAGGAATGGTATTCTTACATCGAAGGCATTGCATTTCTTACCTATACAGCGTCTTTTCACTCGTTCAAGCTCTAGTTCTCGACGAGCAGAAATCACGAGCCGGGCTCCATGTTTTGCCAGTGTTACAGCTATTGCTTCGCCAATTCCACTAGATGCACCAGTAATCCATATGACTTTACCTCTCAATGAGCCTTGTTTGAGAATAAATGTTAACATTAGCTTATAATATTTTTTAAAAGTACAATTTAATTCTCCTTTAGTACCACATACCGATAGATTTCCCTAATTTTTCAGCCCATGCTAAGCCAAGATCGCGATCCAAAAAGGTAAGCAGGATGATATATGTCAATAGATAGCAAAGAGTTGCTATTCCAAAGAAAGAAAAAATATCCATCTTTACGATTCTGGTGGAACTCTGGACAACAGGAACCTCATGTGACTGCCCTTACTCTACAGACTTTACTGAACATCCACCGCAGCAACCAGTCACCTTCAATCCGGCGAAGTGAAAGATATCGATACCAAGGCTATCCAGATCAAGCGCAAGTCCTAGAGAATTATTATACTTCTACATCTAACTCTTCCTCCTCAAACAGGTTACACCGGTACAAGCAGGAAGATGAAATTTTAACTTTGAAGGATGTTTACTTAGTATGAATGTTAACTCCTTTCTTATATTTCATTGCTCACAGATGTCCTATTGAACAGCATTGAACTTCGAGCTTTACGAGAAGACAAATAAATTGCGAAAATGCTTGTGACGCTATCAACAACGCCAGTCGTAGTAAGAGTATTCCTTCAGTTTTGCTGACAAGTGTACCAGATCTATTACTATGAGTATTAGATGCAGTAACCATTCATAACGATGCACAACTTCAAAAGTACTGAAAATGTCACAAAACGTCAAAAAGCGATACAAAAATGAAGGTCGAAATATTTCACAAGCTACTGCCGCCAGTTTCGATTGGCTTTCATTACGCGGACCATAATGCGACAGGTTTTCCGACAATTATAGGCCATTTGTGATGGTCGAAGTTAACCTTAAAAAAGTAATACCGATCAAACTAGAACAAGGAGATACTGAAAATGGATTTTTGAACATTGCAAAAAGTTTAAATTACCGTATATGCCAAAGGAACATGTAAGCCATTTTTTCAGTACCTACGGCATGGGTCTAATTTGTTCTTTTTAATTTCAGTTATGGACAGTAACGATTTATACATTAATTTTTGATATTTACTTACTTGCTTTATTTATCCACTGCACTATATGTATTGTAGTAAAGAAAATGTTTTTTTCGCTATATATAAAATAACACGATCATTTTTGATGTTCCACCTCAAGAAAGTCAGACAATCTTAATTAAAATTGCCATTGCATATGCACTCAAATTATTCAGCAAAGTGAGGAAGGACTGTATAATATATTTAAATTATTCCAAAAGGAAATATTGATACTGAGAAATATTTAATGAAATTTATGGGTATGTAGAAGAAAAATAATTCTTCAGAGGAAAATAGGTTGCATAATTTTCATGGTTCATTTCTTAATTATATATAGTCCATAGACTGTCGTTCAGAACAGCAATGTAAATATTATCCCCACATTGATTATAAAGGATACTTTCAAGAAGAACATTTGCTTCATATTTGAAGCAGAGTATTCCAATTACTTCATTATAGAAATTCTAATACAATGACAACCTGGATGAATAGTGTACTATTTTTGTTTGTTTTTATGAAATATGTGTGCACATTTTTTACTATAAAATATAAATAAAGTATATTTTATCAACACAAAGTAAGATTTAGGAATGGAATTGGGAAACTTTGCTGATATTCCATCATCTGAAAAATGGTTTTCTGCCAACATATCAATTTTATATACTACTAAAACTCAAAACTTTATTTGTGGTATGAGAAGCATGCCACCTGAAATGAGTGAACCTGTTAGATTACCAGTTTTATCATGAGCAGAACTAATGTCTGTAATAGACTTGAATAATATTGTGAAGTGCTTAATCTTGTGAGAAAAATCTTTCCTCTAACCAGATCTATACAGTGTAGCTATGTATACTTTTATCCTCATGAATTGTCTGGGGTTAATCTATTGTACCATATAGAGCAGTCTTTTAACTGTGACTATGGGGTAATTTTAATATGTACATTCTTACACTTCAGAGAAAAATTTTAATGTCTCCAATGATGGTTTTTTAAAATCATTGTAAGATATCTTTTGTAAACATAGCGACTAATTTGATCTACTCTAGTATTTAACTTTGAGTAATAAATTTATCTTTAACTTAACAGTATTTATTATGACGTGTGCTATTTATTGAAAACAAAAGAGGATAGTTATTATTATATTTACTTAAAATTACTATAAAATCTTATAAGAAAAGAAAAAGCACAAATTTAACAAAATAGTATTATGTTACCAGGTACTTCATTTTTCTTACATGATTTCCTTTGTGTGCAAATTAATTTGGAAGTTATAATAAACTTTGGTGGGCATGGTCAAATTTTTGTCTGATAAGTGAAAGGTGAGTATGGATGATTAAGCACCTGCTAAGACATGGTAGGAGGAAATTATTGGGTATCAGAAGGTTAACATCATTTTTCTTGGAACATGTCTAAAATGTATTTGTGGTTTTCTAAGAGTAGATGAACTTGTTGAGATACTAATTGCTAGTTTATATTGGACCTGATCAAAAACATTAACTTGTTTACTTTTTTGTTTCTTTAAATTATAAAGTATAGTTTATAGAAGATTGTTACAATTTAAGTCTGAAATGGCCTACCACTAACATTAGGTACCAAGGGATTCAGTTTTCCATGTAAGAGATGGAATGTGCACTTCTTTGGAAATGATATCTGCACTTTTTCCAAGTAGTGAATATATTCACTACTATGTATACATACATTTGAAAATTCCACCAATAGCTGGACAGCAATTCATAGTAATTTGATCAAATAATAATAAGTGTGAATAAAATATTATTCAATTGCTGTTCTTCTGCCATAACTCTGTGTGTTATTCACTATTATTGTTTTTATATTGCAAGGAAATAGTTTCTGGCGTGACTTTATTGGTTATTATTATGTGGAATTTCAAAGTTTGTATCTCATTTAATCTTTTAATATTGTATTGTTTTATTGTATTTTATCCACTATTATAGATTAAAAATAGAGAGTAGAATTAATTAAAATGGGTCACTTCATCACTCAATAACATTCTGTGATGATAAATTTTTGATAAGGTCTTCATATTGAGGAAGGAATAACATGGAATACATAATAAATTTCAACATTTATTTGACAAAACTCACACACTCTTTCTTGACAAAGATTCATCTGCATAATATTATTAATTCATTTGGGATAAATCAACCATGAGCTGTAAAATTTAACAAATATTCATTGATAATGTAATTTTAATTTCCTATCTTGGAAATGCTGAAATTACCTGACAGTTGTAAAACACAATATAAAATAATTTAACAAAAAGTATGCATTTGTATAAAAGTGCTGAACAGTTATATGACCGGTGAAAAATTACCTTTGCTTATACAATGCAGTTGAATCCTACACTATGCCCTATTCAAGACAGTAACAGTTTGATTTATTGGCATTATGCCTGTTGAATGGTTTACAAGGGGTCACATTAGATATTAGGTAGGTACAATATATTTAAGCAGTTATGCCTGACATTAAAGGGGTCTTGGAGATACAACAATTTGTTGAATTTTTTTAGCCTAAAATTTTCATTTTTTTAAAGGAGCTATATTTTCATCAACCAAGAAAAATACATGAATAGCAGCATATGAATAGTGAGTGTGTGAGTGATTAATGGTTCATGGGTTTGGCTAAATATGTTAAAGAAATTTAATATCACAGATCAAGAGTAATTTTTCTTTCTACATTCCCAGTAATGAATTTTTGATGATTTTCAAAAGCAGCTCTCATTGATAATGAAGAAGGAATTTCTACAACCATAAAGATGAAACAATACAGTGTAGAACATGAGATCTTGAAAATGGATGATGTGAACATGTTAAATAATAATGTTAATGGTTATGAGTATGAACTTCAATGATGACATGCTTCCATCATGCTTCAATGTACAACAAAATGCAAATAGTACAGGTAAAATAATTGTTTTGAACTACATACATAAAAACTCAAGATGACAGGAAAAAATCAGGTTTTATGTCCATAAAAATAGTCTTTTGCACTCCTACTTTCACATGGGTGGGTGAATTTTTATTTAATAAGCCTTGGCATTTACATGAGTTGAGGGGAGACACACTAGACTGTGGGATGCATATTACATAACACCCTGTTCTTCTCAGTAGACTGGGGATAAGTCAAGAGATAAATTTTTAATGGCATTATTCCTTTTTGTGCGTGACGTCTTAATGATGTGTAGGACCATTGTTTTACAGTCATGACAGACATTCATTTGCAGTCCCTTCAGCTTCTCTGCTTGTGGAACTCCAACTGGTCTACCCAATGTTTTTGATCTGGTGAGACGACCCCTGAAATAAAAATAAATGAAATGAAATAATGAAACTAATTGATGAGAAATTATACATTTATTGAGATTTTTTCTGCTCTTAGGGTGTTATTCATAGTTGAGACTTTAGGCTAAAGTGGACTTTAGAATTGCTAAAGTGGCCTTTCTGCATATCATAAATGTCACTTTATACCGATTCGGGTAAAGTGACACTTTACGGTAAAGTGTGGGTTTGGAGCTCACTTTACCAGCTAAAGTCTACTTTAGCCAGTGAATAGATGGTTGCTATTGACATTGACGAACTGGAAAATCTCGTTAGGTGAACTGAAATGGTAATGAGGAATTGAAAAACCTTGTTATGAATCACCCACGAAGGCTTCTGAGTGGCATGGACAATCCCATGGAATATTATTGTGAGGATGAAGTCATCAGACGATACAGATTTAGAAAAAAATGTTGTCGTGGAAATATTGGAGATGTTTGTCAGTGACTTGGAATACATAAACAATAGATGATTACCTCTTCCACCCATGATAAAACTGTTGATTGCTTTACGATATTATGCCACAGGTAAAGGAGTACATAATTCCATGAGTAAATTTTTTAAACAAATTACTTATTTGTTGTTTTGAACATTTGTGACTTGCATGTGTTGTAATGATTAAGTGCCTATGTTATGGGAAGTATTGGAAAACACAATATAGAAGATGTTACATTTGAGGGATCATTGATTATCAAGGAAAAGTAGAATTTTCCTTCTTGTATAAACCGTAGGGAGATGTGTTATAAAATAATTCTACAAATTTACGGGAAGGTTTTACACAATCTTCACCTATATCTACATACGTATAACCTTGATTATTACAATTTCCACATTGAAAAGTTAAGTCAGTTCACCAAATTATTTGATTTTATTACCACTGTTAATCATTATGATCTTCGTCTGGCGACCTTAATAATCTTCATGCATTTGCAGGAGATTTTCAGTTAGTGTCTGGAGATTTGCAAGGAATTAGCAGGTCAACGATATCAAGGGTTATCAAAAGAGTGTCAACCTGCATATCTCGGAAAATGCCAAGATATGTTTCTTTGCCCGATACAATGCAGTTCATTTTTACACAAAGGTAAGATTCTCTGGGGTGTTTGGATGTATCGATGGGACCCATATCCCAATTATGAACCCTGGAGGGTAGTATGGGGAGGTATTTTGAAATAGAAAAGGAATTTATTTTCATGAAAGAATTTTCAAGAAAATTTTCACGAAAAGGAACACCAAACTCCTGAAACACAACAGTTTTCATTAATTTCTGGCTTGCCTGACCCAATGAGTAAATAAATGAGGTCTTAAAATGTTATAAACATGTTGCAATGTTATCAAATGGCTTATGCAATGAAATTTATATGCCTATCATACTTTTAAAAAATATTGAAATACCATTTCATCTGACAAGTATGCCCACATTTCAGTATATTGTCCTGTCAGCTAATCCATTATGTTGGAAGCATTTGTGAATTTCTTGTGACATATAAAAATTGCACAAGTACAAAAATGATTTCTCTGGCCATTGCCCTCACATACACTACTTCAAAAATTGAAAATTTGTAGCAAATTGCTGAATAGACTCCGTGATGGAATTTGTCAATAGTACATATGCCATTGTTACGGATGTTTCAGGCAGTTAATCCTTTAGGCTTGCTCTAGGTGGTATTCTATATCAAACATTCAGATGGCTGTCAATATACTGACAGACTGATGTCAAACCTTCATACAGTACCTGGGCATAATGATCAAATGATTCCTTTAACCATCTGCTACTGTAGAACAGGGCATCCATTTATATTTTAAGTAAGGTAATAGTGCATCTTTCTGGCTAATGAGAGAGCTATGGGATTTATCTTGTGATTCCGCTTAACACAGGTTTGAAAAATTAAAAAATTCCCGAAAGAATGCTGTGACAAAGAATTTTTTACAGCTATAAAAGGTTTCCGCTTACTACCAGTTCCGCTCAAGACAAGTTTCTCTGTAAATCAAAGAGCCCTTCACATCATAGTACATACCTCCTCTGCAGTGGTGTTGAACTGAATTTCAAGGAGGCAGACAGGGAATTCGAAGCCGATCCATTTTGCAGGATGTGTGAAGTTTTGGAGGGTGTAGACTCGGCACCATCGCCACACTTCCTTTCACCCGTGTCACGGTCAGCAGACGAGGATGAAGCAGAATGTGGCACGGCTGCACTGACAGATGGTGGTCGATTGTTTTGCTGCTGGTGCTGCGGGGAATTGCTCAAGGGTGATCGTGGCAGGTTGGGGGAAGAGGGGGCACTGCCGACGGAGCTGCGGAGGAGGAGACCCTGCGGGAGCTCTGTCACCAACAGCCTGTTTACTAGTGAGCGTGGGAAAGATGTCGTTGTAGAGGAAGGACCAGCCTTTCCACTGACCTCTTCTTCATCCTCATCTTCTTCCTCCTCTGGAGAAAGGTTTGGACTGAGGGCAAAGACTGGTACTCGAGAGAAGTGCTCTGTTGGAATGCGCATCTAAAAAAAATGGTCGAAAAGAAACACTTGAATAATAATATTATGATATTGACCAGACAATGATGATTATTCGCTCAAAACCAGTTATGTGTAAACTTTTTGCTCCGCGGAGGTACATCAAAGCTGCATCTATTTGCTTTCACTTGAATAGCGTCTGATGAAAAAATTTCAGAGTAACTTAGCATTACAATTTCCACTACTTTATTCTTGTGCAGCCAATTCAAATATCCTATTATTCACCTTCTATTTTATTACTAATAAAGAAAAAAATTACACTGCCTATATACATTAGGAATATTTAATTAGTCTCTAAGTGCACTCTGATGAACTGAATCAGATTAGATAAATATTGAAGCTGTTGCCTAACATTTTTAAAAATATACTATAATTTATAAAGGCAAAAGATTAAAATTAAAAGCTGTATATTATAGTAATTCAATATATGGGTATTAACCCATTAGTGCCAGTCTCCATCTCCTGATATATATGAATAGTGGCAGGGATTTTTTGAGGAATTCACATATATAATAAATATATATATAATATATATTCATATAATAATTGTTTTGAAGTTATTTTTAAAATTTACAGTGCAAATTATTCTTACAGGGTGAGTAATTATATTTTCCTCTCCCATATAATTTAAGTAAAAAGTTATTTTTTAAAAATGAGTGAAAGATGACATTTCTCACACATCCCAAGCAGGCTGATAGATTGGCATGCTGCCACCAATAGAGTTATGAATTTGAACACTTAGAACTAAGTACTGGCAATGCAAAAGAAGCTCTCTCAACTTTTAGAGGGCTAAAAAAATTAACTCATCAATTTATACAAGCCCAGGGATTAATTGTTAACTGTGAACAGTAAGAGTGACATCAAAGATGTAAAGAAGTAATTACTGAGGATAGCAGAATTTTTGTCAAATATAATAGTCATCAAACTTACTTTAGAGTAGCACTTGGCACAAACAGTTCGCTTGCACATTTTGCATTTCTGTCCCCATGGTCCAAATATGCTAAATCTTGTCTTCAAGCACAAGAAACACACCTGAAACAGAATAAATTGTTCACTGTATTAATCATTTTTAGTGACTGATTTTTAAGTAAAAGCATACCTGATATTTTGCTTTTTCTTAAGGATTGGGATTCTGAGTGGTATGAAAGCATTATGATCAAGCTATGACCTTTTGATATTTTATGAATTTTTCTAATTGAAAATACCATGATGCTTAAGATCAATGCCAATTTAAATGTTCAAAAATGACAGACATGAAAAATAAAAAAAAATGAATGTACTGCAATTTATCTAATTTATATTTAATTTCCTCAGTTTAAGTATCATCAGTGGAACCAATAAACCACCAGCAAAAAAACCTGAGGTATGTGAAAAAATCTAATGAAATGTTTATACAAATCAAGAAGCTGTTTTCACGCTTAAAAATAATGTCACTCTATTAAAATACAGTATCCCAATGTTTTATGCTACAGAAATGTATAATGAATGCACACCTTTCTCTTTTCAACATCTTCCTTGACATGGCCTTCGACTGGGAGACTCTCTAGCTCAGCCTTAGTCAAAACACTTCGAATGTGAACTATTTCTTCCAACGTGAGAGTCAAGCACTCCATAGCCTGCTGGCAGTGTTTCTGAAAAAATAACATATATTATCTACAGATGAGCAGATGAATGAAGTACCTGGAACCTTGAAAAGGAGGACTACATACAGGTGTTAAATCTTAACATATTACCAGGGGCGTACAGTCTGCATTTAAAAAAAATCACACACCAAGTGCATTTCCCAGACCTTCTATAATTACAGGTGTTTTTTCTCCAGTAGGTTTCTATAAAAACAGAGGTTAGAGAAAATCCAGCAATTTAAATAACTACATTATTTCATAAAAGACATCATCACTCTCACAAGATAACCAAAGATAAGCACATAAATCACTGCAGCAATATCAACATACCTCACTATGTATAATATTAGTGCAACAGAAGTAAATAGCTAAGTGAAATTGTTAGGAAATTGGACAGGGAATATTATCATGGGGTCATAATAATTAACAGTGAACTTACAATCAACAAACAAAATACAATTACTGTGTGCAAAGGAATATTGCTTGCTTTGTAAGAGTATATGATGGTGCTAAGAAAAAGTTAAATTATGCATGCTCGATCATTCTAACCTAAATACTCCATGCTTTAACATAATTTAGCAGACTATTTATTTAATCTTATTTATTAAGAATGAGAGGTGATCATTTATTAGGGACCCTGGTTATTTGAACAACCCTGAGTTAAATGAATAACCTTAGTGCTATTAATTTTTATTGAAAATTTAAAAAATTTCTTTTTCCAAACAATTAAGCTAACCCTGTGATGGTTGTGTTTAAAACTAATCATAAGTATGTGCAACCAAAATCTATACAATACAGATTCATATTTACTGATAGGAAATCTTTATATATCAGATATGATAAATCTTTTACTTTATTCCTGTGTCAAATATGAATAATCTCAGAGATTCTTTATTATTAAATAAACTTATTTACTTGGCAAAGAAAAGCATTTAGACAACATTAAAACAATTTCATCATAGCTGCAACAGAGATATATGTCTAAAATAATTTTCCTAAGTGTCACTGGTATGATCATAATGGACACTAATTAGAATACCTTTTAAATAAAGGGACAACATTTTGTGAGAAAACACCCATAGTCATGCTCACTAGTGTCCCAAAGAAAGATGATCTATACAGTTTAGCAATTACTTAATGACCTTTTGTAAATACACAAATACAAAATTGAACACGAGGCATAGCCACAACGTTGACTATTTAATAGTGAATTATGTGCTACACAAGATGCATTTTGCGAGCACTTCTTAATTTTGTTTTATCTGTAAATTTCATTAAATAATATCAAGAGATGACTACATAAACAGGACATGACCAGAAATTTGATAATAATTTAGGTTTTACATGAAATAATTCCAAGTAAGTGTAGTAATTTTTTATGTGTTATTCTTGGTCATAATCTGGGATCAACATCAACAAAAGTGTTCATATTTGGTGTCTAAGCTTACCATATGATTCAACTAAAAAACCTCCATTTTGCACCTGAAAATAGTCTTCTACCCAACTCTTGCAAAAATGTACTGAGAAAGTACAAGCATTGGGAATGTTCAGTCAAACAAAATTGTCTTAAATTATCCCTAAGAAGTACTCTAACTCAAAATTTAGTTAGTTTCCAGCAGGCATGTTCTATGGTTATTTCATACATACACCGAGTAATACAGTTGTACTCCAAGTTAACACAATTTAACTATTTTTTACTCTATGTTTCACACATTTATCTTCAATGTGGATGTCATGTTGAATATATCACTGAAGGTATTAGTTTTTTAAACATAAAAATTTAGTTAAATCCCAGTGAGGAAAAATAGAAGGAAATAGCTTTTCTTTATTGCCCATGGTAATACATTAATGAAGAGTTGGTATAAAATAATTATTTACCCAGTTTTCCTTTTCCCAATCACTCTCAGCAAATCTGCATCTGCTTACAGTGCCCTATGAAGTAAATTTTAATACATTGGCTAACATAATATAACCACATAATGATTAACAACTTTTGGTAAAAATAAAAAAATACTGCCATAAAGATAAAAATCTAAGTGATTTGTTTAGCTATATAATTTTTGTATAGATATGTATAATTAGGGAAACATTAAGTACACACTATATATATATACTATATATTGCATTCAATCATGCACTGAATTATATCTTTGATTCAATACCAGTTAAAAAATAATATGTTTTGACAAAAGAAAACTAAATTACCATTTGGGTAACTGACAAACTTCAAAATAAAAGTATTTGTTTAGCACAATATTGTATTAGAAACTGTATAAAAAGCATAAACTTTTCCATAGAAGTTGCTAATAGATTTGCCATCTTTATCTGTCTTGCAATTGATATAATAAGTGCTTCAGTATGTGAAGATGTCAAATACATTCTGTGCAGTAAGTACTACTTTACTACAACTAGTTTCACAGTTGGCTTCTGATAAAGGCAACTGTTAGAAGCATACTACCTAAGTGTTCAATGATGTCAGATTTTTAAATATAGTGATTTAATATTTAGTGATATATAGAGATTTAATATAGTGATTTAGTGGTTTAATATGTTGAGAAACTATTGGTGGCCAAATTAGATGAACATTGTTTTTAATTTGATACACTTTTATTCCCACAGTCAAAGTATTGTTTATTTAGGGTTGGCGCTCACAAAAAATTACGGTAACAGTGGGAACAAGATGCACAGATACTAATTTTATCATTAAAATTAGTGGTGGAATTAAAGAAGACCAAAGAATAAGTTTTATTGGAAATCAAAATAAAATATATATTTAATATATCATATAAGACCTAGTTTCCTGAGAAATATACAGTTGGTGTCTTAAAGGTGATGAATTATTGGAAATAAGATGACCTAAGTAGGATAGACTAACATCAACAAAGACCAATGCCGACAGTCAGCATTTAAATTTTGTATTTTATCCCATTTAATATTTCATTAGATAATAGTATTGGAACATGTGTCATTAATTTGAAATGTATATTATATGAGAAAGATGAACATTTTTAATTAAACAAATGTCCCAAGTTACCAACTACATAATTTGGAACAATATTATGAAAAAGCTGTTTTCTAGTGATTACACAATATCTAAAAAAAACCCTCATAGCAGTAGTAGTATTTTTGTTTTAAGGTACATCAATGGCTAATGTCATTTATCACCTTTTCAGATTGAAGAAAAAATTTTGAACAAATTTGAACAAATACAACACCAATGCCATAGGCAACACTCGAACCCATGACCTTTGGGTTAGCAAGTGTGTACACTACCCCCAGGAGGCCCTAAAACAATAAAGAAATGATAGGAATCTAAGATCAAGAAATGATATATTGTGATGTTATGATGCAAACTGACAATACTACAAGGTTAATTAAAATTTAGAATAATTTATTGCATAAGGGTTGTTAATATAATTGTTTTTCTGTTTTTTGCTTTATTTTTATCATAATTTAAAACTATATTATATTATTTTCAAAATTCAAGTTTCATTTCTCCTCATAAGGTGTAAGAATATATGCTTATAATTCATATAAAAATATGTATGCAAGTCTTTTCTTGAAAAATGTAGGGAATAGGATCAATGTCTCAGATTTAATTCAATTTTAATTTAAAGAGATCTGTTACAAGAAATTATGCCCAAATATGTCTGAAAAAAATACCAATGAGGTATCCCATATTGCTATTAGCCATATTGTCTGGTTTGAGTATCTATGATAACAATATATTGTGATAAACAAGTACTTTTGGAAAAATGGAAAAATAAACCATAATAGTTGCATGATGCATATTATCAAAATTTATCTATTAGTTTAAAAATAGGAAACCTAAAAGACCTATTAACCAAGCACATGCAATGGTTTTTTCCTGATTATATTTTCATATTAAAATTTTGATTGTTTAAGCAAACATATTTTATGGTTAATTATACTTAAGGAAATCACTGCACGCCACTGATAATACTTATGAAATACCATTATGGCACTGAAATTCATAAAAACAAAGTCGTTTAAATAATTAGGTCATTCTGAACCACTGTCACACAAAGCACATACAGAGTAACAAGGACAAAAAAGGTGTCTCAAAGCTATTGGAAGGGGGTGGGAGAACTCATTTATGCAAACTTCACTAACCGATTGCAGGAATTCGTCTTGCAGTGAGATTCTGGAACAAGTAAGTTCTGGTGGCAATGAGCTCAAGTTGGCTTCACTGTCAAAGCTGAGAGCTGAAGCGGCTGATGCTGCTGACGAAGATGACGAGGTTGAAATAGTGGAGTTTGCAGTTGAATTAGGTCGTAGATGGGGTTGATTGAGGCTATCACGTTCACAGCCAAGTATAGAATGTCTGCGGTTTACCACAACTGACCGTCTTGTAGGACACTGTGTTGCAAGGTCGTAGGCTGCAGAAGATATTAAAAGTGACTTTTAGTTAAGAAAAATGTGACCAAAAAGTAGTAGTTAAAGATTGCTTACTTTTAAAGCCAAATGGTAATTAATTCCAAGCTAATTTATTGAGGATATGTATGCTTTCAAATTTCCGTCAAAATATATGATAGGTAGTAATTACACATAGTCAGCTGCAGATTACAACGACACCAGATAGGAAATTAATTTAGCCATTAGAACAATGAAAGTTTTTAAAATTATATAGTATCATCAAAATTGCCACATTTTTGGCCAATGTGACACACACTTATCCTCAATTAAAATTAGCAACTAACATTTATTTAATCAAATAATTGTTTCAACACACTGTGACTAACATTACCAAAAAACTACACTGAAAAAATCGTACATAAAAGAAATTCAGGCAAACATAGAGGCTCTAACACTTGTTGCAGTTGTTCTAAACCATTGAGAGAGAAAAAGTAGGTACCGACCAAAAAAAAATAGATATTTATTTTTTGAGGAATAGAAGCTCAAATAGGTACCTAACCTAACTAGTGCATCATGCATGCAATGAAAAATTAAAATATTTTATCACAAATTTTATTTTTTCTTAATTTTTAGATGAATATTGGAGTAAGAGAAGTTTAGCAGATGCAAAAGGCTGAACACAAATTAGTCACAAAAGCCATCAATTGCTTATTTAATTAAGCTTTAATTAATTAAAAGGATGAGTATCAGAAATGCAAATTTTTGTCTTGGCAATCATGAAAAAGTTTATTCATAGTTATTTTATTTAATGATGCTAATTGAAGGAAAAGAAATTTAAGAAGCTACAATGCCATGTTAACATGTATAATAAAACTAAATGTTGACTTTTATTAATGTGTCGAATGTGAATATGAAGGCCTCTGATTTAATAGACATTACAGATATTTATTTGTTTTAACATTTTAGTTTTTATTTGAATTTTTTGCCAGAGTTTTAATTATTTCACCTGTAAAGAGTTGCACCAAAGAATGAAAATTTTGGAAAATTAACTGTAGAACACAGTGTAGTAAGATTACATTTAATGTGTAAATCATTTATCAATGGTAAGAAGACATTTTAAATGACAATGAAGTATATTAAAAGAAAATGAATATAAAAGAAAAATTATATTTTTAGTGAATATAGTTTCTTTTTTTCAAACTATAGTTTCTTTGTAATACCCTTTCGGTTTACATCAAAAGGTCAGCCATCATTTATATTTTATTGCCACAGTATAGATTTTAAGGGATATCTAAGGAAGCTATGGTATTTATTTCAGATATTTAAATACATTGCACCTATACTATAAAAGTTACATCCAAAAATAATTTTAGTATGACTGTTTTCATTAAAGTGCATAGGAGTAGAATGTTTCATAAAGTTTAACTGAGGTGTGATTGTACTAATGGAAGTGCTGGAAATGGAACTATGGGATGTAAAAAATGAGGGCCTAGACTTATGCCATGCATTTCCACTTTTTGGTGCAAATAATTGAAATTTAAGAATAAATGATTAATAGAATGATAATGGGCTCATTTTCTCAGGTTCTGGTTGAAATATTTAAGTGGTAGACTCTTCCTAGCAATAAATCACAAAATGGAGATATCATCATCTCAGCTCTGGTGTAGCACAAATATAAAACAATTAATATTAATTACCTTGTTGGTAGTCTAAGAAAAAATTATTGAAAGTGAATTAAAGGGTATACTTAATGTTTGAAAGTTTGTTTCAAAAATCAATTATATCAGTTATTTTGATTTCCAAAAATTCAGTATGAATAGGTATTGTGAAATTCACAATGGAATTAAAAAAACAATGCTACAGAAAAGAAGAATGGTTTTGACTAAGATGTAAAAATGCATTTACATCCATACTAAGGGTATGACCATGCAAAACTCCTAAATGTTCAATTTAGAGATTTATCTAATCAGTGCCTTGATTTTATTTCATGAGAATAAAACAATTCAAAAAGGTTATTTCTGTGCCAGCTTTGGTGTAACTTCATGATTTCAACAATGATTATAGAGAATATTTCTCAAAATGAAAAATTCTACAGTAGTTATGGCATTATTGTAACCCTAAGAAAACGAAGACCAAACACTTGCATCTAATTAAAAGGAGAACTAAGTAACATAAATGAATTAAGTAACATATGCAGTTTCTAATGACTCTATTAATTAGTTTCATGCCCATCACACAATGGGCATAAAAGCATTGATAACAAAAAAATGAAAGCATTGTGTTAATAAATTTTAGTTGTCTACATTAATGTGGTGAGATGGAAAAATGACAATTATAATGTTTTCAGTATTTAACATACTGCTATAGGTCAAGCCTTCTAAAATCAATTCTTTATGCTCGCTATCTAATGGATTTAAATTCAAGAAAAAATATGGACCATTATCAGTTAAATCTAGAAAATATCAATTGCTGCTAGGAAGCCAGACATTCATGGAAGGAGCTTAATGCATGCACCAATATGGATTATGTACTGCATTTCACGCTGTGGCTCATGCTTTTTGCTAGAGGCCAACCATAATATTCAGCAACATCAAGAGAATATCAAAAAGGGGGTATGTGTTGGTCTGGGCCAATTTTGCCCCCTACAATCTTCCTACACTCGAGAATACGACGATTTCGTTCAGCCAACGAGGCAGATGTGCCAGGGATGTTGGTCGTGTCTGTCTTGGTTATCGAAGGGATACCTGTCCGTCGCCAAGGCGTAGGTTGTGTTCTCCCTTTGCTCTCAGTCCTTCCTGGCTTGTCCTTAATCCCATCCACTTGGCTTTCCCTTCCAAATCCAGAGTGATCACTTAAGTCTGCATCTAGAGGAGAATCCAACACTTGCCGAATGATTTCATCCTCGTCGTCTTCATCATAGTCCTCCTGAAAAACAAATGAGCAATTGTATGAATTACACAATGAGAACTGTTTCACTTTCACATTTGGTTTTCTTTAAGAAATGAAGAATTGAAACTGGTGCTTCATGCCACTTCAGGCCAATTTTCACAGTTCACATGTTTCATTCAAGAATATTATGTAACGACACAAAACATGCCTAAATAACTAGCTATAATGGATTTTTACTCATTTATTAAACTCATAGAGAAAATAAATTACCTTCATTTTCCCTTCGGTATTTAGTGATTACATAACTCTGAAAGGAATGTATTTAAAGCAATTTGAATATTTATAACACTAAAAAACAATTAATTTGATTAATGAAAAATCAGTGAATTTTTGAATATTATGAAAATTATGAATATTATTTTATTTGTATATATTATGAAAATTAACGAATGAATATATTATTTATATAATAAACAATAATATACAACTCATAAACAAAAGGAAGATGATGACATTTCAAATTAATGTACTACTGAAACATTAGAAAATTGTGTTGTAATGAAGATTACGTAATAACCACTAGATGTGCAATATGTCTTCATGGTCAACTTAAGTGGTTAGGCAAGTATACGAAATTGGGAAGCCACTTTTTATAGTTGTAACTATACAAAATTGGGATGTCACTTTTTACATAATTTTATAACTATGCATAATCCAAATGATTCAATAACTATATATAATCCAAATAACTATATATAATCCAATCTATCCAAATGATGATAGACCAAACCAATAAGATTAAAGGACACATTGGAATTACATTTATCTATCAAATGAATCATATTATCCTTAGTAATCATATAGTAGTATTAAAGGGAAGAGAAATTATTGAACATAACTTATAGGAGGATGAGCAAGCTAAACTTGAGATCTTTCTCAGCTCTTCCACACAAATATGCCACTGGACTTAGTGTAAGTATCGTTGATATGTTTTCGGTGCACAAAGGTAAAAGATATTGGAGACGAGCAATTGTAAAAGCAGTACAAGAACCTTTCATGTGCTCTGTTAGATAAGCTCATGTGGAACAACTTGAATGAAAAATTCATGCCATCACTACTCCAAAGCTATGTTTGAAGTAGTATCCTGTACTGTTGCAGGTTAGTTAGCAAATATATAATAAAATGGACTAACATTCAATAACCTGTTTCAAAAGAAGTACTGTTGCACAACATGTACCATCTTGAATTACACCATTAAATTGCACTGGACAAGTTATGTTAAAAAGGCACGCAAACTTCTAGTCAATCTGTAAAATTCAACTACATAAATGCTGTAAAATATTTAAAGGTGAGAAATCAAACTTTTTTAAAGCTATTTGATCCTGAAAACTCAACAGTTTGATCACCAACATTTCAATAAATAAAGCAGCTAATGCAGACAAGCACTTTTTCAAATGGAATAAAATTTAGGCACTTATGGATGAAAAGGTTTTACTGGTAACGCTAAGAAAAAAAGGCTTCTTAAAATTGGACTCCGAGAACAAGCAGGATAACATTTGTATGTATGTTGAAATGAAAGCCAGGCAACAATAAAAAAAGATCCAGTAGTTACTACGTGAAACTCCGACTGGAGTTCGTTAGAGAAAAGGCACATTGGACCAAATGTTGGGCAGCAAGCAAGAGGATAACGGCATATTTATTCATTAATACATCCAATCCAAAACGAGACGAAATACATCCAATCAAGCACAAGTTACAGGTTAATCGGTAACAATAGACGACAGTCAGAAAAAAAATAAAACAGGAGTATGCAAAAAAAAGTGCAACAACACACTGGTATTATCCCCCAAGCACAGGTCTGCACATGCACGAGAGAAAGAGTGAAAGAGAGAGAGAGAGAACAGAAAGGAATAATAAAGCAGATAAAGTGATTACCGGATCCAACTCATGCTGGAGCACTTGCCTACCCTTTCTCGCGAATTTGACGTGGAGGGAAATAAAGCATTGGCGTAGTAGGGGAAGAGACGTGCGCGGGTCGGGGTAGGACCGGGAAAGGGTTCCGTAGGGTACCGACACGGAGGCGGGGGGGGAGTGGAGAACAAGCGGCGGTATTCGGGGAGAAAATCGCA
>WURS02000013.1:11624111-11635948 GCA_011762765.2 Rhinocypha anisoptera | reverse complement strand
AAGTGTATTTAAAAGGGATGGTGGTGGGGGGGGGGGGGGGGGAGGGAACAAAGGATGCCATGAATAATTACGGCGAATCAGGTTGCCACGCAAAACATTAGCACTCACTCAGGCACTTAAAAGAGAGTTGTCGCGCACGCGATCATCAAGTGCGCTCACCGAGGCCCGTGATTTGCTGAAGGCGTAACTTATGATTACGGAGGCCACGTGAACAGAAAAAGAAAGGATGGGGAGGAAACACATCAAAGGAATCTCAACCACACGAAACGGACGAGCCTTTGGAGACAAATAATGGGCGTAATGAATCGTGAACAGGGATCACTGACGAATAATCGACACGCCGAAAACACTCGAGTTGCTTACAACAAGTCAACGACCTGAGTTACAAGCTCACGAAGGATGACATGAGTTCAAACAAAAATATGCAGTTAATGAATGCAGCGAGTGAATGCAATAGTTGAAAAAAGCAACTTGTATGTAGAACATTACTTGAAAAAACACGTGAGAAACATAGTTCACACACAAAAGAACACATAGGGAAGTTTCTGAATTCTCGGTGGTAGAGGCAAACCTTTTTAGGTGTGCCTCGAAAATTCCAGCCAATTCTCCCAAACCGACGAAGGGAAAAGCATCCCCGAAATATTTCTTCCCAATGTGAGTCTTAAGTGTTTCTTTGTGCGTTCGTGTGTGTATATATATATTTTTCGACACATCGAATGAGGGAGAAAGGAGTTGCTGACAAGTTAAAAAAATATATATTTTTAGTTGCGACACGATTGTGAGTAGATCAAAGAGGCAGGGAATTTTAGCATGGTCCGAATGAAGATTTTAATTTTTAAACACAAATCTGTAAGAAAATACTATTAAAAGTTATATTCCTCCATTATAGTTATAGTTTTCCCACCGCTAGAAAAATAGTTTCCTAGTCGTAAAAAACAATATTATCTGACAAATCAACGCACTTGCAAACACAATGAGGAGATAGCAGGTTACAATCTCGGAAACCGCGTTCTTATCATCAAAAACAACCTCAACCTCAACTTTAGGACCTATGATAACCACTTCGGTCCCAAGAGAGGCCTCAAATTATGATTATTCACAATCTTCGAAAAACGGAATAGGATGTCAACACTTTGAATAGAGGGATGCTGGAGGGTGCACGATCGTATTCCGGATATCTTCAAATACAGCATGCGGCTTGGGGTTCACGACCACGTCCACGGTCACTGTACAGACAGGGGTGGATGTGGTCTCCTGAAATGTCGCACGCTTTTCCTTTTCCCCATAACACGGCGATAACATCTCTCATTTTGAAACACGTACACTCCGTACCGTCAATACATTCTCCCCTCGGTCCCCCTATGCCCGCACCCCCACCTCGTATCTCTCGCGGTGAACATCGTCCCGCAACCAGGCCACCCGTCTGGACACGCCCCTGTGTATGAAAGCGCACGTCGGCGCAAAGAGTGGCGGGAAAGTGAAAGGGCTGCCGGAGGAGGAAGGAATAACATTAAACCTGGCTCCCGGTTTTGGCGGGAGGGTGAAAGCTTCAATCCCATCGCAAGATTTCGTTCGATGATGATAAATTAAAGGCGGGACTCGATGGGTGGGCTGGGGCGGAAGACGGACGAGGGAGTCCGCTCTCGCCGTGGGGGAAAGAGAGGTTGGAGGATGCAGGAGTGCCGAGAAAAGGGGTACGCGATCCATTCTCTCTCTTGAGAGTGGCGAGGGGGGACAGATCCTCATTCATTTCGCTATCTCCCCGCGAAATCCCCGGGATTCACACTACAAGTGCTTCGGAAGCCGCCCACACTGGAGCACTCACACTCATGGGAGGAGACGGAGAGCGAAAGGAAGTCGATGCGGGGAGGTGGGGGAGTGAGGGTTTGTGTGTGTGTGTGTGTTGGGAGGGGGAGGAGGAGGAGACCTCTTTGCTCCCAACGGTGGAAATCCTGTCGACGGGGCCACTGCACTGGAAGCGAGAGGAAAAGGAGAGATGATGTGTGGAAGGGAGGGAGTAGGTGAGGGAAAAGTGGGAGCAGGAAGAGCGTAGAGAGGCAGGGGGAGTTGAGTGCGTGGGTAGGAGGAGGGGAAGTAGAATTGTGCGCGCGGGGGTTGGAGACGGGTTCCATTCGCGATGCGCGGAGATGCAAGACGCGATCGTCTTGCGGCTTTGAACACGGGTGAGAGAGCGAAGGGGGTGGTTGGAGAAGGTTGGAAAGTGCAAGCGTTCCCTTCCTCCTCTTCCGCGGAAAAAATATTATAAAAGTCTCCGACGTTTCCAATGGGAAAATCTGGAGATGCAACAGAAATAGAGAGAGAGAGAGACGGAGAGAGAAAGGGGGCCGGGGGGGGAGGGGGTGAACGGAGCGAATGAGGAGGGTCGTTCGAAAACTTTCCCGATCCCATGAGGAATGGAAATTCAATTATTCGTCACTCCCCTAACCGGTAGGAACGAACTGGAGTCGCAAAATACGGATCAACTGGAAACTTACAGGGAAGAAGAAAAGACCGCGAAGAAACGAGAGGGAAATTGAATTTCCGATGGAATAAAGATCCTTCCATTCAAACGCTTCATACTGGTGTGTCGAACCTTGTAGGATTCAACAATTAATGTACCCATTCAACTGGATCAAGGCTAAGCAAACCTATTGAAAACTGGGACAGAATTGAAAGAACTAGCTATCGAGTCAAACAGGTACTTGTGAAGTCGTCATTGAAGTCATTTTGAGTCGTAAGTATGGGTAGAACGAGTAAAGGCCAATAAGCTCGCGACGGTCAAGGGAAGATCTCTTATTCTGATCAAGATTTCCCCGGAGCGACAAGTCTTAGATTGCGACAGGGAGCAGCTTTTCAAAAGTGAGGTTCGGATATCGCTTATGAATTAAAACTCTTCATCCCTGTACGGAAGAACTATTTTTGCACTGGGTGGGGGGAGTCAACACCGAAGTCTAGTTAAGCTGGCCAATAAAACTAGTATTTTTCTTCCGAGGTCAAACTGAACGTGGTAAGCGGATTGTATCAAGGGCAACTCCACCTTTGGAATTTTATGATAACGTAGTGCCACATCGGAATTATTCAACAAGATGAGAGACGCCTGGGTCTATTGTCTATTACACACGGTGTCTTGACGTTCAGGAGAGGCCAGAAGCTCTCAAAACTGACTCTAAGGCTATGCCATGATTTGCTTGCAAGTGATTTGTGTAGATGGTAAAAATATTACCTTAATTTGCGAGATTAATTACTTTGGGAAACCTGGAGACTACAGGGCAAGCAATCTGAACTTTTTGAACTATGAACATTATCTTAGAGGTATCATTATTCTGAATGCAATTAAGGGATCCCGGTTGTCGGGGCGCTAACTTGGATGAAAAGAAAATTACAAACATTCATTGGCATTAATTGGACATTGTCACAATGTACTTTTGCACAGTTTGTGTTCTTCTACGACGGGAGTATTGAAAAAGAATACGCTTCAATCCAAAAAGCTTTAATTAATTTAATCGAGTTCCTCACTTTCCCATTTAAAAATATTTTTTCTTCCCCGAGCCTGTTTTCAAACATCCAGCTTTCAGTGCCCGTAAACTGATGCAAATATGTTATGCAGTTTCACCGTTTTTAACTCCAATACATCTCGTTTATGCCTTCTCAATCCATGCAGATATGCATGCTGAAAATCCTATCAAACATTTGGATAATGTCTCTAAAAAACAATAAAACACAATAGTAATACGATCAAATGAGCCGCGCTCATTAAATTGCTAAAGGTGGCTCAGGCGGCTAGCGTTCAAGAAAGAAAAATAATAAGACCCCCTTGGCATAGAAGTGCAGAAACATGCCTTAACCGTTTAACAGTCATCAATTAAAACGCATGGTTACATCAGACGATGAAACGCGGCCCTGCCTGGACATAAGCAACCTTATCCATGCGTCCGAATAGGGGCCCACTTGGCCTCCCGAGCCTTGAGGCGGACAAACGGATTGGGGTAATTGAAAACAGACAGTTGCGTGTTGGTAATGAGAAGTCGGGTGCATTTAGTGGCTGCCTCTTCCGGGGACAGGATGGTATAAGCATTGGCTGTGAATGGCAAAGCATGTTTGTCACAATGGTAGTAGTAGTATTTTATTTTATAGGGTGTTTAGATGGCTATGATCAGTTCGCACCTCTTCAAATCATAAAAAACTCTATTGGACAAACATAACACCCATGACCTAGGAGGGACTCGAGCCCGCGACCTTTGGGTCAACCTTTAGCGCACTACCTCCAGGCCAACCCGGTCGGCCTTATTGCAATGGTCAGCCGTGCGATGCAGCATTTGTAGACCCTCATGATAGCTCATCATTCACAACAATTTAATCGGAGGGCTGAGAGGTCTGTACTTTGTGTATCGAATGGACAAGGAAACAAACCAAAAGAGAGATTGACTATATTGGAGCAATAAAGCTTACGTCATACTATAGAGTAATATACTAATACTTACTCTATTGTTATACTTAACTAGCACTCTGCACGTTTACTACACACATAAAATAGACCCATATAGCTGAAGCAATATCCCATTTGAATGATTACTAAACATCGTTATTTCTTTATTAATCATTTTTCAAGATCGCTTGCATGCTGTAAGACGTGTTCTCACCCCATACCAATCGTATGGCAGGCCATTGATCAAAATCAACATGAACTTTGAACTACATTCGCATATGTGAGAAAAGAATAAACTTTGCATGCACGAAAAATAATCGGAAATACAAAATTCAATGTGCACCACCGTAAGTAACCTCTCGGCTCCATCGTTTTGAATCAGCAGATGGGCAATCTGCAATTCTTTTCCGCTACAGTTCCAACCCTATTGAACAAACAGGAAAGTCAGAGAAATCAAACATTCTCTGGGCACTTGTTACTGAAGGCAAATGGCAAAAACATTCAGAGAGTAATAATACAGGGTAAACTGGTCGCAGAGAAGAGCATTAGCTCAAGTAATTAGTCCACATACCTAGTACTCCTAAGGACATGAGCACCTCTTAGCTGCGAGGGTATGGTGACATGACCGATTAGCCACCTCCTTCGGAGATGATGGGTACATAAGAAGTGCGGAAGAAATGGTAAAAATACACCGATGCAAGGGCCGATTGGAGAAAATTCAACTAAGTTCAAAAACAGCAAAGGTGGAGAGAACATTATTCCAAAAAAAATCGCTAGTGTAGAGCGATAGCATAAGAGGGGATGATGAAGAGTCGAGCCGCCAAGCAGAGTAACTCTCCTGGATAAGAAACAAGGGTCCGATGGGCATGTCGTCTTTCGACCTGGTTGGAAAGACGCTAAGTTTCCAGAATATGGGACAAAAATCAAAACAGTAACGGCGACAACCTGAATAGGTGTTCTGTAAAAGTGGAGCTAAAATCCTGCAAGATCTATGAACACTAGCACATAAATAACTGGTGGGTGAGGCGGCCGAAGGAACAAAAACGTGTCGATGGTTCAACGTCACATAAACGAGATTATACAAGTAACCCACCATCCACAGGTAAATTAAAACTGCTGAAATAGATCTAACCAGAATACTATTTGGCCTACGCAATCAATTAACCGAGATAAAAGACAGTGAACAACATGACTTTAGCATGCAAAATGACGACTTGAGGCGAGGAATTGGAAATCATGAGGACTTACGGAAATCCATGTGAATTTAGCCAACAGTATTTACTTCAAATCGAGAACTGGATTGGAATTCGAGAAACGTTTTAATATAAATCAAATAGTTCACCGTACTAAGCTGTGAGCCATGCTCCTTCAAAAATATCTAAAAGTGCAAAAACCCAAAGCTTTAGTAAATAATGGGAATATCAATACCGGGAAATGAAGGAAGCTAAAATTACATTACGTAACAGACCAGATACAATAAAAAAGCGAACTGCGGAACATTCCTGATTGCATTGGTTGCGAACTAATCATTACGAATATAGAATGCTTCAAAACTATACAAACTAAATCTTTTGAAACTGCTACAACTACGTTTAAAAAAGCATTAAGTAATGTAAACAAACCTCACTGCTCCATATCAAACATGGTGCCTACTACACATAATGGCGCAGAATTTGAACCAACACGAGGAACGATATAGTATCATTGAAATTAATAGCTGTAAAATCGATCATTCGAAACTTGATAACTTCTACCAGTTGATAATAAATATGAAGGCCAATGTTTATGCAAAAAATGGAGGTACACTGGCGGCGAATGTTCACAGCCAAGATGCAGTAGTCCACTAACGAATAATGTAAGCGATATCAATCGAAATTTCAAATAATCCCAAATAGATGTCAGCATGACACTTAAGAATGTACAATGCCATATTTCATTTAAATTAACAAACCATTTTAAAAATACTACCCCGGCATGGGCCTATGAAATTAGTACGTCAGGCATTAGATAATGTTTTGAATTCAACCGTCGAAGAACGAAAGCGTACAATGCAAGAACAAATTTAAATTTCTTTACCCAGACGACCAATCAAATCATAATTCTTGTGGATAATATCGATCTCGATGCCAATACATTAAGGGGTGTTAGTTTCTATTAACCCTGAAAGTGATAATAAAGTAGTACTTTTAATATATTAGGTGTCCTATCGTACCCACAAATTAGCAGAAAAGAATGAAATTATACAAAATATGCCAATAACGGCAAGTCGAACAATGGAATTGAGCAGAATAATTGAGTGAAACCACGCACAAACAGCCAATGCACCAGCATATACGGGACGTTTTCCCAGGACAGAATCAGCTGCGCGGTCGTTCCTATATCGATTGCCCCGCATGTGATGCACTTCTAGTACCAGATCCCATTAGAAAAGACGCTCGAAAAAGTTCGTTTTGGGATGTGAAGGTACAGTATATATGTAGATTAAAATATTAACTCCTCGCTAGACGTACCACGAATTCATCTTCTAAAATATCGCACTATAGGTGAGTGGCAATCGTTTAACGGGGAGGTAGTTTTACAAAACTTCAAGAGCCTCAGTTTTGATATAGCCTCAGATAGGTCTACTATAATATAGCAAGCTAAAAAAATAATACAGAGAAGCAAAAAAGTATTGCAATAAACATGTGAAACACAAATATTAAGATTAAATCCATTTTACCTGAACTGAACGTGCCTCCACTATCGTCGTATATTGTGCTTGGATGTGCTTGCCCATCCTTATGAAGCATAACGTGATCTAACTGAGACACCAAGTAGCACTTAGCAAGTTTATCATCTCCGTCAGCACGATCAATGGTATTCTTGAAGCACTTCGCACACTGATAGCACAATGCCCAAGCATGTTCCTCATTTATTGGAGCGTTGAACGATAAAAGAATATCCTGTAAAGATACACAATCATCGACATTCAAACTGCACTTCGGGGCTCCTTTGACCCCAGACACTTTTACGTCTGCTGCCATCATGCCGGTAAACACACAGAGCGTTTCACATGCAACACCCGCTCACCTTTCATTCTCTAACAGAATGAAGCAGGTTGAACAAATCGCTTCAAGGTGGCGCGAGTGGAGTTAGACAGAGACCACTGTCGTCTGCTTCTCAATGTGGAGAACAAGCGAATAACGAAATGTGAGAACCCGCAATATCTGAAATAGCGCCAAAGATGATAAGATGAAAATGTCCACAAATTAATATGTCTCTAAACAATACCATCCTCAGTTGATACGAAACTGATTGAAAATTTATTTTATTGTTATTAATTTTCTATGAGGTGATATCTTCCCATACAAAGAATTATGATCCAGATTTTTTTAAAACGAAGTGGTATAGTTGTGCATTACTGGGTTGATTATGATGTAAAGCATGATTTCCACTAGCGATGTTGAAAATATACCAAATAAACGAAAATAATGGCTATAAGAACCGGGAAAGTAACTAACATAAGCATTTCAAAGGCAATTTTAAAATTTCCCTATGAATTTACAGTGCATATGCACAAATAGCTTACAGAAACTGCTATTTGACAATAATTTTACACTTACAATAGCTTCTGTTATTAAATTCATATAAATTATTAACTAATAAAAGGTAATTAGGTATGAGGGAAGATTTGGCTGCTTGGGCTTTAAGTTAGTGATGGAAGAATCAAAGAGATGAGGAGAGTACCACAAGTGAAGAATGAATTCTTTCACAAGAAACATCAAATTACTAAAAATAGAATTAGCCTGGGATTAAGTAAGCTATTCATTACAACATTTAGTACGGAAATGAGACAAACACAATATCACTTTCAGAGAAAAAAGACTAGAAGCTAAATAAATGCAGTGGCAGAGAAGAATGTTGAAAAAAATGGATATACAGTGACCAAGCTCCAAATACCCAACAAAAAAAGAAACAGACTACATATACTCGAAGATTGGAAACTAATTGTACTCGAAGAGGGAAACTAATAGAACACATTTTGGGGCATGACACCTTAGGGAAAACTATAATGGAAGAGATCCTAGGAGGGAAGAACCCTTTATGTTCGCAAAGGATAGTATTTGAAAAACAGATGAGATTGTTAAAATTAACATGTACAAAGGTATGAATAGATTGACAGGATAGCTGGGATAACTACTATAAACTTATCTTTTCAATAGACAACTTATGATTTGATTTATAACAATTTTCAAAGAGCCAATTGGTGGCCATAAAGGAGGCTGAACACCCCATCTAACAGGAAATACCTCCCTTTTTTTATTATAATTGGCATATATTAGTTGAAAATGAATTTATCATAGAAAATATTAAATGGAATATTATAATAGTTTCTTTTATAAGAGCCAAGGTGCTTTGATTTATCTTACTCATACTCTGCTGAACTTCAGGCACCAGCTTTGCCCTTCATTTTTATTCTTAGGGTAAAAAAACAGTACTTTATTGAATTCATGAAAAGCAGACAACATGTCCAAATCACAGAACCTCATGTTAAGTGACAAAGAAAAAAGAGGGAACAGAAATAATATGTAGAAAACAAAAATAGAAATAAAGAGAATTCTATTTATCATTGATGCTCAAATATATAATGACAAAAAGTAAAACAAGTTCAAGAAGGTTGTTCATATTACTGAGAAAGCATAAGAATATAGCCCAAGATGATATTCAATGACAAGTAAATAACAAATGTAATAGACTTTTAATGTTACATTATGTGTAACACTACAATGACAAAGGAAGAACAGTTATTTAAGAACAGCACACTCAACTACTGTGCTAAAAATAGATAAATTTTATTCTAATAACAAAAATTATACCTCAAGATGTTCATTTAAAAATAAATTTAACATTTTTCTTTTGGTAATACCAATTCACAAATATTTCACAAAAATTGTTTGGAATTTTATTGGAATTTCTGAATTTTTGGTATAAAACAATCAATTATACAGGCTAACACAGGAGCCATTGATTAAAACATTGTCTTAAATTTGTATAAACATACTTAATTCAGCCTTTTCATAAAACAGAAACATCAAAATTCTGACTATATTATCTTAAAATTGACAAATATAATCACATTTACAAAAGATAAACCCCACAAATTTGCAGAAAAATACATGATCCATATTGCTGTTAAATCTCAGTATAATACACAAAAACTGCAAATGGTGCATTTTAAAGAGACAATTGCAAAAATGTATGCAATTCTAAAATGGAACATACAAGACTCCATTCAGCAACAACATTCTTTGCCCTCAATATAACCAATTAACATTCATACCAAGACATTTGCTAACTTTATTTAAAGAACAAATTCACTCAGACTTCATATTCTTTCAACTTCATTTTGTACCTTTGATCAGTCATGGAAAAAATGCATCCCTCTTTCCATTGTTCCTTCTTTACACTTTCCAAAGGGGGATTTGGTAAACACTGAAATCACCTAACAGAACCACAGACATAAACACATGAAATACCCAGAGACAGGTGAAAAGGTAATGAATTTCTGCAGGAAAATTATAAATATTATTGCAGGTAAAGCCATTCAAATTGAGCAGTGATAATAATAACTTTATAATGTGAAGAAGGTGAAGATTATGAAATTGGAAACACTTCCAAAATCAGCACCTTCAATGTGATGTCAGGAATTAGCACAAACATAATTATTGCACAATTATTGAAATAAAAAGAAAATCAATGACTGAAAAACTGAATAAATAACCAATCGAAAAGACTTGTTCTAAAAATATTATAATCACAGACAAGTTGACTTTGTGATCAGCATTTTGCAAATGGAAAACCAAACGTAAGCAGTTCACATGTAACAATACACCTGGTATGCATAATGAAAATTGAGAAGTTCTAACTTAATAAATCACAGTTTTCATTTCCACAAAGTCCACTAGTCAGAAAAGCAATATAATATGGCTTATGGAGAACTTGAACAATCAATAAGTAACTGAGAGAGCTCTCAACTTTTGTATAAAATATATGTGCAAGCCCAAAAATACAACAACAAAGAGTATATAACTCAAAAATTTTCATGTTGCCACTCTTTTGATTCTGAGCCTACATAGCAACTTCAAATATAAGATCAAATAACAATGTAACAATATAATTAGGCATGGCCATAGTTTTCAAGTAACTCTTCACCATAATGAGTGACAACATAGTCATGATAATACATCATAATACAAAGGGGTTGACCTAATAGAAGTGATGCCCAGACAACAATGTTTCCCCATCTTGGTCCACACTGCTTTTCCATAAAACGACTTAGAAATGACAAAGGTATCTGAAAATTTAAAAATATCATATATTAGATGATTATGAAACAGATATATTTCAATTATGTATCATGTTTCATATCTGTCAAGTCATTGGAAGTGTCCAATGAACATAAGTCACAGACTGTATTAATCAGTTCCTATAATATTCTAAGGACTATTTACAATTAGAAGTTGTTCAGAAAGCTCTTAAAATTACTTCAACGTTTAAACCTAATTCAATGCAAATAAATAAATTAAAATGATTGACTTAATGGTCTCTGGATCCGAGTTTCTCCCTTAAATTTAAAGAATATTTTACAAAACTTTTTTACCTGTCCCATCATTCCCATGAATGCCCATGTCTTGAAAGTTTTTAATGGCACACTGACTAAGTATTCATGGAAGAAAGCACTGATGAAGAACACAGTAGAGGAAGCAGCCATTCTGCCATATCCCATCTCAACTAACGGTATATATAAGTGCCTGAAATTTAATTACTTGATCAAATACAAAATAAAACACATAAACAACTATAAACATAGAAAAATACAATCATACTCTAAACATTAAAATATTGCATTAGAGAAGTCAAAATCATAATACTCCTCCAGGTAGTAGAGGGGTATAGAGATGAGCCAGTCATAGAGAACCCTACGGAACACCTTATTGGAGACTGTTTTGGCAGAGTTAGGGAGTATATTAAAGAATTTAATCGGTAAACCCTCAATTTTGTATGTCTTGCTTAGTCGATGTAATGGTATATCTATGGAGTTTTTATCCCTAGTATTGTGATTGTGCACATCCACCCTAATAGAGTACATACTCTGATTTTTTTTCACATGCACCATTGAATAAAATAAAAACATATTGTAAACCGTCATAATTTTTAGGTTTTTAAAATGAGGTTTACAGTGATCAAATTGACTTAAATAATTCGGATTGCTTTTTTCTGCATCAAGAGTATTAGTTTAACATCAGATGAATGGCCCCAGAGTCTAATACCATAAGCGATATGAGAATGAAAGAACCTGATGACATAAAAAAAAGCAGAAGTTACTGATGAAAGATGCTCGCGATGAAATACAAATGAAAATGAATGAAAA
>WURS02000013.1:11588569-11605889 GCA_011762765.2 Rhinocypha anisoptera | reverse complement strand
ATATAGTATAAGTACATAATTTTTTGTGGATACTAGTATTTCTAGAATGAGATTTTATTGAATAAAATGCTAAGGGTAACAAGAACATAGATGACCTAGTCTGCTGCACTAAAGCCAGAAAGTTAGACTAAAATATAATTCAATTCATTCAGATCATAAATACTTCTAAATTTAAAATGAGTAATAAAATTTAACTATTTCATGTGTTACATCAATCAAATTCCAAAGAAAATTCTTTAAAAAATATCATATCAAATAAGCAGATTTTAAATATAGAGCAATAAAAGATGACCACTAACACGAAGGTTAGGGGACAACTTAGTGTTCTATTGTCTATTACAATCTAATAGATTGATCAAGAAAAATACCATCCTTTACATTTTCTAAATTTTTAGAAGAATGCCAATGAAAAGTGGTGAATTCTCATACCATCAAATTACTTAACGAAACTAATATATTCCAAAATCTCCTGGCCACCCCTTTGGACTGAACCTCTTTCCCATCTTCTTAAAATTTCTTTCAAAAAATAAATCCTTGATTGTAGGCTTACACAGTGATTTAAGGATGTGAAGAGTTCTTGCACTGCAGTGAATTCGAGAGTGAGGTGACCTTGTCACTTTGCTCCTGAAGATATTCACTCTAACGCAAATGAAACATTTAAGTCACATAATGATCCAACTGCAGGATAACTTGAAAGCCATCTTCACAAATAAATGAGTTTAAAGAAATCACTGCAACTGGTGGAAGACCTAGCAAGGGAGAAGTCTATAAGTGATGAGCAACACTCAAGTAGTACTCAAAAAGGTTATCGATTACAAAATATTTTCCTCCTAAGATTCATTTTGGAAAATTAATTTAAAGCTAAATATTTCATGTCAACTCTACAAATGGCTCATGGGACGAAATTATGCACTAAACTTTTGCAAAACCACTCTCACCATATCTCAATAGTGATTACAGGTAAATTAAAACAAAGCATGCAAAATTTTCTCATTTTATTATAAAATCTGCTTTCACAACTTCACTTTCTCTTAACTTTTCTTTTTTTACAAAACAACTCATGTACATATGTACATAATTTAGACTGTAATGTGGCTTGAACATGATGAAAAATGCACAGCATTTCCTTCATCACTCTACAGATTTCTGGCCACATAAACAGGCCATCAACTAATTACTCAATTACAAGATCAAGGTAAAACATATACTTTCATAAATAAGCCAAACAGTAAATAATTTAAGGTGCTTTTTACAGTCAGCTCATTTATAAAGGAATGTTTACTTGTCATGGTCTGAGCAATTTTTTCTTCCAATTTTGGCTGTGCGAAACAATGGCACCTTCTGAACCAGCCAGAAGATTTAAATACCAGACCCTCAGAAGTGACAAGCCAATAAGTATACATTGCATGACCTTGACATTAAAACATACAGAGGACATATTCCACTAAAAATTTATCATAGGCAAATTCCACAATATTGATTACAGCTTGGTGACAAGGCAAAATACTCACACAAGTGCAATTAAAGGCAGACTTATTTTGCAAAAATATTATCATTTCAATTTTGATGAAAAATTTAGCTTAACACTTGGACTTCCGGGTTATTTATAACTCTAAAATCACATCCATACTACTTGAATTTTAGTTAGACATACTACTATTATGATCTTTGCCCAAAAATAATGGTTGCAACTACTTTAGTGTGAGCAAATTTATGTTAATCATACAATAAGCAGCTGGTAGGTAATTGAGTATCCGCCCATAATAATAAAATACTTATTAGTCAGTTCATCTTTGGTCTTCCAAATGATATTATACCTAATACACACTTCATTAAAAAACAAGGGCTGAGCAAGAAAGTTAATAATGTTGAAATAATTAAAATCATAGATGTATAACTATTAGAAAGGATTACACCTGTAATTTTGATCAAGAGGATTTCACAAAATAGAGACAAAATAATGAAATGATTTTATAAAGTAATGACATGTTTGAAGACAAAATGAATTTAAAAGAATCATGAGGAATGTTTTGCTCAGCTGAGAAGTGTCTTAGTAAAAATTGGTTCCTAATTAATTTCTAATACTAAAATTTTGGTAGACTTTGCCCTCCACCGGACCCAAGATTATGCAGATCATCAAATGACTTTTTGGCTGCTGATGTAATGTCATCAATCGAACGGCGGGTGTTCATTAATAGTTCATCTGTACTTCGAGCAGCAGAACTTGCAATTCCTTTCACCTCACAATCAAGCTTGGTGATGACCCATTCTATAGCCTGACGGCCCTGAGACAAAGAACAGAATGACAAGTGAGATTAGTTAAAATAAACTTGCTTTTTACAGAATTTTTATAAAGTTTATTATCAGACTAAATATTAGCATTCATTCAAACCTTAAGAGTAAATTATGGTTATTAAAAGTAAATTTAAAATATATAAAGGTTCTTGACTGGTTTAAAAGTAAGGGTTTGGCATTGAATTCTAATATAAATAAGCAAATAATATCCAGCCTCAACTTTAAGAAGGAATCAGTGAATCTGTTGAATCAGTGAACTTTTAGCCTACTGATGTTTTCGCAGGAAATTATTTAGGAGACCAGGCCCGAAATCACCCAAGGGTTAGTGAGTCGTGTACAGGTTTTACATGTTAATGTTCAGTCTCTATGCAAATGCTTCTCTGTTGGAACTGGAAGTAATTGCTTTTAACCATAAGGTAGACATTATTTGTATTAATGAACATCGGCTAAACCAAGAGATGAAGTGCAATATATCCATATTTGTGGGTATGTTTCTGCTGATGCCTTCTGCAGGTCTACATTTAAAAACGGTGGTGTTATAATACTAGTTTCTGAAAGTTTGTCTTGATGCAGTTAACTTTAGCTACAATTTTCTTAATGAAGATACATTGTTTGAGTCATGTGTTACTAGGATTAATTTTATAGATTACTCTGCTACAATTGTTTCTCTTTATCATTCACCCCTGAGTGATTTTAATGTGTCCTAGGAAAATTTTAAAGGTTACTTGAAATCATATTTTATAATGAGCCACCAAACCAAAATCGTAACCATTTTATCATCATAACTGGTGCTTTTAATGTGGATATGTCTACTGATTCCTTCTCCCTTAAGGATTTTCTCTCTCTCTTAAGCTCCTTTAATCTTAGACTGTGTAACAATAATGAATCTACCCGGGTGACAGACCATTCCCAAACCCTATTGGACAATATAATCACCAATCAGGTCTACTTTTACACTCCCAACATTGGCACCTGCAGAGTATCGTAATATACGATCATTCTCAGAAGATAATGGCTAACAATTTCTTGATCTATTCCATAATGAGAACTGGTCTACATGGAAAATGACTTTAATATCGACTTTAAGAATTTTTATGACAAATTAGTTTACTATTTTAATATCTCCTTTCCCTTCCTTTATAAGGAGGTAGTTTCAGACTCTACCAAAAAAACATGGGTGAATGATGACATTTGTTATCTCTCTGCTTACATTAAGGACCTGGCCCATCGATGCAGGAGAACTAATAGTGAAGAATTAAAAACTCAATATAAGTGTTTTAAAAGACAGTATAGAAATTTGATTAACACTGCTAAATGTTCTTATAACAATCAATGATTTTTGAAAGCTGGAAATAAAAACAAGGAAATATGGAACATCATAAAGTTCTAAAATTCAAGGTCCTAACTCTCCTATGCAAATGAAGGATAGCTCTGGCAAATTAATAACTGATTTCTCACTTTTAGCTACAATGTCCAATGAGTATTACACTAAAGCTTAAACTATACCATCTTCTAATGATCTGCTTTCTTTGCATGAAACCACTAATGTGGACAAATCTTTTTCCTTTCTCCTTGCACTGAGACTGAACTAAGAACATCTTCTACATTGTGGTTCAAAAGTCAGTTCCGGCATTGACGAAAACCCAACTTTCTAATTAGTCAATCATATGCTTTTATTAAAGTACTCCTAGTCATCTCTATTCACCTATTCATTATTAAAGTACCCCTATCTCCTCATCATGATGACTTGCTTCATCTGGCAACCATTGCTAGTCAACGGTTGTCTAAATGGTGTGACAACTATTTGAATGTGAATATTGAAAAATCACAGCTGATCCACTTTTCTACAGGAACTAAACCACTTAACACTTTTTTGTGTAGTTTGAAGGGAAAAACATCCCTCAGAAAGAATCTAACAAATTTCTGGGTGTCCATGTTGACTCCCATCTTCTTGGGAGGTACATATTGCTTATTTATCTTCCAAACTGAGTTCTCTATATTATCTTATCAGGATCATTAGATCTACTGTGTCCAGTAACATCCTGATACTTTTATATTATGGCTTATTCCACTCTCACCTTGTTTATAGTATACTTGTATGGGGCTCATCAACCCAAGCTATAAATATTTTTAAAATACAAAAGATGGCTAACAGTTTTATTGCTAATGAAGTCTATCATGCTCCTTGTCAACCTTATTTAAAAAACTAAATATTTTACCAGTTCCATGTGTTTATATCCTTATGAGCTTGATGCGTATAAGGTCAAACCTCCATAAATATACAACAAACTCTATCATTCAAAGTTATGGTACGAGACAACAAAATAACCTGCATGTCCTAAATGTTCGTTTGAAAAAAACTGCTATGGGACCTAAGGTCATGGGTCTGAACCTGTACAATAATCTGCCCTTAGTACTGAAAGAGCCCATGAGCACTTCTGGTTTTGCATGCAGAGTAAAAGATTTCTTATTGAAAGTGTTTCTATAGCATTAAAGAATACATGGAACTATGAACCTGTATTTCAAATTATATGTATACTTATATTTTTTGTGTTTTTGTATGTATGTTTTATCTGAATTTACTGTTTGCTTACTTGAAAAGTGACTGGTTTATCAATATCTGTTGTGCCTTATATTAGTAAAACTGATTGTTGGGCAAATAAAAAATATTACATATTATTATTATCTGCTGGGGAATCTGATATGGGGTAGTAACATTGGTTGGACCAGTAACAAATTGAGAAAGCTTTTTATAAGCTTGGAAACCTAAGAAAATTGTTACATTATAAGTTAAGAACCCTGCAAGCTTATTTTCCTATACTATGCATTTTTCATTGTCATAAGAATATATGAATTATGGTGTATAACATGGGGCATAGTACATAACCCTTTGCATGCCATGTGTCAATATATCATCATTTACAGTATGAGCTTGAAGTGCTTATAACAATATAGTGTCACTCAAAGTGTTGAACTAGAACAATTGAGGGGGATTAGAAGTAACAATGGAGCTTTATTCATATGCATTAAGAAGGGAGTATCAAAATCATTACTATTATATCACTTTCAAAAGCAGAAGAAATAATTTAAAAAGTAATATAAAAATAGTGATTTTAAAAATAAAGGAATACAAAATTCCCTAGATACTAATGGCACTTCTGGGAGTACCCACCACTCTTATGTAGATCAATGAGATATTGTAGATCCACTATACTATGACAATGGGGCAGGACAATCTGGATGTGGAGTGCAGCATATTGTCCCTAACCATGCCCGAAACAGGAAATGAGTCCAAAACTCCTGGGTTTACCAATTAGCACACAACCCACCAGGATAACCTGGCTGGCTAAGCATTCATCATGGTATGATATCAATATTTTTAAAAGATATCATAGATTATTTTAAAAGATAGATAGATTTAAGATACTGATAGAATATATTAAAAATATGGTAAATCCTAGTAAAATTAGAAGAGTAAGGGGCTGAAAATGAGGTTTTTAATACAGTAGAAGTCCGATATAACGAGAGCTGATAAACGACGAAAAATCTCTCATTATAACGCACACTCGTTACAGCCGACAGTCATTTAAATTTGCCTCTTTCAGCGTTTATAACGGCACCAAAAGTAGTCGAAAATGAGCCATGAAGTAGTTGTATCAATACATCCGCAAATGCATTGAAAATAGATCGTTTCATTAAAAAGATTTTAAATATTGTCAACAAAAGTCATGCACTCGTAACAAATGTATGTCACGCATTGGTATTATCTTTGGCTAAGTTTTGTGAACAATTATAGATAAGGTATGGCCTGCGGTTAACAATTACAATTCCATAAATAAGAGGAGGGTCGAGAGATTTGTTGTCCTGCTAAGGTCAACACAGAGAAATGGGCTTTTCCTGTATTGTCCAAAAATCTAGCTCACAGCTTCATATGTTCTTTTATTTTGATCAGCTATGAGGACGAAATAGCACCAGGAAATGACAGACTGGTGCACAGATTCCAAGATAAGTTGTTCAGTTATTCCCCACGAAAGTCTGTGGCATCAAACCACATTTGCGAGGCATGACAATGTAATTCGTGTTTGAATCCTGCGATCTATGCAACCTGAAGACCAACTACAGCAAAATCTATCCTCTATAGCAATAGTACAACTATGAACACTCGTAATAACCAGCAGAACTCCCTATGTTTTAACACGTGGACCAACCAAAGGAAAAAAATCACTCGCTATAGCGATACTCTCGTTATAAGCCATACTCACTATAGCGGACTTCTACTGTAGTTAAATAAATAATCTGTACTAATTTTAGAGATAAAAGGGTCATAGTGATGTTGTTTATGCGATTTATGATCAGAGAAAATACCACTTTACAAACCATAACTGTGCCTATGACTAATCATTAACAGACTTAACATATTAAACACAATAAATACCATTGTGAGTCATATATGCAGAAATAATATTCATTCATCTAAATAAATGCCTTGTTACTGTATTTTCAACCATTTCTCTCAATCCATGCCAAGTCCTTAAATTTATGAAAAGACCTACTATTCATAAGATACATAACATTCTCTATTATTCAGGGTCAGGAACAATAGACTCATCTTAATTGACCTTTAGAGGGTAAAGCTTGATGAATTTACCTTCAAAATACTGATTATAGAGCTCATTGTATCTTTTTAAATTGCTAATGAGTTTTGTCCTCCTCCATTCAATGGCAACTAATAGGGTCCTGATTTCCCTTACTTTTTTCAACACTTCACCATTAATGTTTCTCTAGGATTAACTGATTTTAATGATCTTTTTCCATATCTACATTTCAGCAGAAAATATTTTATCTTCTCTTTACATACCTAGTGTCTAAACCTTATAGTCAGAAGTAAGAATACTCTATACTAGTTTTTTCCTTGCATCTATGGAAAGAAAGTTATTCATCAGTAAGTTCTTGTGTTTATAGGGCCTATGTTGTTGGGGTTATTACTCGTGAACCATAATTTAGTGTTTATTTCAATATATTACTTTTCTTACCTTTTATTCACTTTAAAACTTTTATTCACTCTCTTATATATCTGTAAATCTTCCATATTTCTATTTGCATTAACATCACAGCTTTTGACTAATATGTACTACTTTTTGTTATCTTATAGTAAAATATAACTTTAACATAATAAAATATGGGTATTATTATGATTTAATTCCATATATTTTCTCCCTTCTTTGAATTTCCCCAGTAACAGCCTTTCATTGCCTACCATTCCTATTATTTTGTGATTAACACCTTTGTTTTCTTAATTTTTCTAGGAATTATACCCATAAGCCTCTATTCCATTCTATTTTCCTCAAATCCACAATTCCAAATCATATTACGTATGTTCAAATTTTGTATTTGTATCAGTCTTCTTTTTTCCTTTACTCATTTTCCATTTATGGGGAAATGAAATGGTAAAACATTCATTGATAACATTTTTATAATGACTCGAGTTTCATTGTTACTACACTATCATCAGATATACAGTCCACTACGTCATGGCTGAATCTTCATTATTAAATCATTGTTCCTGTCAAGCTGTCCCTAATCAACTCAAAAACCCAGGCGTTTTCAAGTAACTATCATGAATTCTCAACATTGATGCTTCCTCTGTTGAAGCTATCCTTATACTAATGTCCATATAATCATGCCCTAATCATCTAAAATAACTCCAAGCCCATGGAACCCCAACCTATTGCAACTTGTTTCTGGCTTTGTTATTGAACTTATCTTTTTTCTATTAAAAATTCTAATTACTTTTGTTTATCATAATTTATGATTATTAAAGTATATTCGTGATAACTTGACCAACACTCAGTAGTCTACTACACAGGTGGGCCTAGTCCAACTCAGAAAACAGAGAGCCATGCATGAACAGTTTACCTATGGTGGAAAGGGAGGGGGAAAGTAGGGGAGGATGGTTCCCCTTCAAATCAAGAACACTACCAGAGCAGAGGTAAACCATATGATGCTTGAAAACCCTACCCCGTGATGGCTGGAATTGTAAGAACTTGGACTAGTCCGAACCAAAATTGCTTACTGTGCATAACATATGTTACGCAGATACCTTTTATAAACACACAAACTTAAAAACATATCCACCCTACTCTTTCCTATGCCAAATTCAATTGTTACAAGAATAGAATGTTTTCAATGGATATATTCCTGTAACAATTTCTCTATATAACATATTTCCTGGCCTATAGGACCAGGAGGAATATTTTTTCTGGTATCAGGAATGACTGTAAGCGTATTAAAATTATTTCATTGTAGAAAGAAAACAATTACTTCAAGTTTGATAGTTCTTATTCCATTATGAACAACATTTATTGCGGCTGTTAATTTTGGAATGTTAAAATCAGATTTTATAAAATGTTAAGATTATCAAAAGTTATTATTAATTTTTCTAAAGTCCAACTCGAAAAATCAAAGTGTGATCTATGGGCTGGGAAATACAGTATTTTTCCTCGTAGACAAATGACAGCACTTTTGGCTAAATACAAATATTAGAGCTTTCTTTATTCCATATCCAACTGAAAAAATGTTCTGGGGCACTGAGTTGTAGTCACTACTTCATGCATCATTTCCATGAAAGTGGAGTGTGACAGTATTATAAAGTATAAACCCTCAAACAAGGTATAATATGTGTGCATTTCACAGACCCCCTCATTATGCATCAGCATTTTGCAAGAATGAATGCTAAAAAATTCTGAACCTCAGTAAATCTAATATAACTACATAAACATATATGGCAATGTACCTTTCCTGCATTGCATGAAATGCTGTTGGTGAGAAGATCTTCCATGTAATTTGTTAATGGTACACCTTGAACTGTGACAACTGCTTCTTGTTTCAGCAATGTTCTTTCTGGATCACTTGGATGTGGGGAATATGTGAGTGTTTCATCCCAGGCAATGTAACTGCAAAAGGTGAGCTGTAAAGCAAAAGAAAAATTCATCAAAATCCTGCATCAAAATTCAATATATATGCAAAGTATTCAGTAATTTAATTATAAATCTCTTTAGAAGAAAAATGCAGGTATTAAATTTGTGAGAGAAGTTCTATTTATAACATTAAAACAAAAGTTTTTTATTCAGCGTGTATAACAATTAACAATCAATGATATGAAAACAGACAAGGCCTCAGTTTTTCATAATGGAATTCAGCTGATAAAGCACTGATGATACTATTTATCTGCATAGGTTGTTGCCTTGGCCACAATTTCTCTACTGCAACTCAACAGCACTTTTGGGTCAAACTTCCCCCTGCATGACCTTCCAGGCCATTAGATCATAAATATTTTAACTGAAAGTAAGCCTGGACTTCTTTTCAGATATTGTAATTGTTGCACTCCTTCAAGAATGTAGAGATCTAAAGTCATTAGGAGGTCATAATATGATGGATGACTCACAAGTGAGTGAAGATCTTAAACATTTTTATGGTGCATTATTTATAATTTATTTTTTAGTGGTAAGATTTTTATCGGTTCTGTATAATAAAGTAGTGGCCACCAAAATCCCCTACAACTCAAAGCATAATTGATTTCATTTTGGAGGCACGTTTACCTTTTACCTTTTGGAAATGCCCAAAGCTCTTTATTTCCTCAAAATGCCTCCTATATGAAAAAGTTTTAAAAAGCATACTCTGCCATCCTCTTTAAATATTACAACGGAGTCGTGAAGCGATGATTAAATTTGAAGATATGAAAACGCAACACGAACCATGAGTCGCGCGGGTTGCCTAACTTATGCGAAGACACGGGGCAATCGCCGGCTAGCGCACTATACATATAACCCAGTTCGGGCTAACCAAAAGATCGCGGGTTTGAACGCCGCTTTGGGGATACGTGTAGGGTTCGTACAGCTGGGTTTTTCTTCGATTAGAGGCGGTGCTGAATGACCGTTGCCATCTATGTATCCTGTAAACAAAAATACTACCACCACAAGGAGAATTCGGCGACGTTCTGGTATTTGTGGGAAGTTGGCCGTGCTGAGAAGGGTGCGGTTAAATACGGCATGGCAAAAATAGTACCAGACACTCGCTTGTGGCTTTCCCGATCATCCATCATCGGTTTTAAAATTCCTTTAAGTGTAAACATAACCCTAAGGGATACAAGATTGATGCACGCTATTCAACTCCACGATACACGACTCTTTAAGTATAGCCTTTACAAATACGGCTCTTTAGCTCGTTGGCCTTGAGTTTTATCCCCTCTAGGGAGGAAAATTTCTCTCTGTCGTAAAACGGTAAAATGCTATGTCCATGAAGAACAAAATGAATTTTTGGTTTTGAGTTTGGAATTTTTCTGCCGTAGTTATTGCTTTGTACAATCTGTCTATCGCTGCTCGGAGCATCTCGGGGGGAGCGAGTTCTGGGACAGGCTGGAATCCATCATGTCAAAAATCTTATTCCACTGGCACGATAACGTTATCAGGGTACGATAACAAATAAATGACAAAAAACTATGATATTTGACGTTAAGCAGCCAACATCGTCGTTAATCAGTTATCTTATAAGTACTAATGATGTGAAAAATAATATAATTTTAACCGTTCAGCGTGATATTTCGACCGACTGACTTCAGACATACAAGTACAGTACAATACAGTTACGTGTAGTAAACTGCTACTCTAATTAGAAACCATATCCCTTTATCCAATATATTTATGTTAAGATTAGAAAGAGACAATTGCTAGATCGTTTGTCTACTGAGTGGAGGATCCAGTGTTTCATTAACGGAGGATGACTAGAAATGAGGAAAATGTCAAAAATCCTCGCGGTACACTTTTCCGGGCCTCGGAACGCAGTAGGAATCCAAAGAGAAAAAGGTACCTATCGTATTTCCCGAAAGACTTTCATTCGATATTCTCTCACTCACGCCTATCAATCACCTTAGCCTTGATGACATTGGTATTTAATATTATGGGAAATTTTAAGTTAAATTTGAATTAATTTCAGTTAAGTCCAGTGTAAATTTAGTATAACGGCCATGTTTATACCTTTGCCGGGAAAAATAAAGATACAATTCTCAGTTTATATGGACTATTTCACATTTGATTTTTTCCAACTTTTCATTCCGGGTTTTCCAAAATCTAAGGATCGCTGGTGTTACAATCACTACAGAAGAATATTTCGTGCCTCGGTGCATGCGCACTAAAAAACTAAATATAATATTTGGACACAAAATTCATATTAATGCCTCAGTAATCTCCAGTTCAAGATGAAAGCAGGGAAACATTACTAGATTTTGCTGCCTACATAACACAAAAAAGGCAAGCTTTAACTCTAATCCTAATAAAATTAAATCTAATCCTAGAAATAATACATATACTTGCATTTCTTGTCTTCAACGTCATCTGGCGTGATCCTGGATCAACTTCCGAGTGTTCACTGGCATAGCAGACATTGGCAGTACCTATGAGCTGTATGGACAGAGTAACATTTGATAAGACAAGACTAGCAACAAAAGACAAAATAAGACATAATTAGTTTGTAAAATAGATCAAACCTCAAATTTTTGGGCACTATAACTAACACTAACTTAAACACGACAATGTACTAATTAAATTGATCTATTTACAACATCGTAGTCGTTAAAAAAGAACGTTGAATACAAACACGTATCAGATATTGAGCAAATATCAAGGAATATAGGCAAATGCGGGCAAAATAGGAATACGGGCAAATGCATATGGTCTCAATTGAAAAAAAAATCACGGAACGGAGGTCCTTAGCAGTCCATTACAAAAATTTCCATTACCCTATGAAACTTTTGGCCAAAATAAAAACTCGTCTTCACACATCATGCACGAGATGCTTCTACATGTATTCCAATACTCCCAAGTGATAGCATATGCAATAATATAAATAAGATAATAGCAGTGAATATTGAGACAGCTCGTTTGCATCATATACGAGTATGGATGTTCTGATTCTGGCGGAATTGAGACTCTCGATGGCGACAGAACTTCATGGAAAGTTAATAATGAGAACATTTTTACGAAACAAGGATGAAGAAAGTTGCTAAAACTGATTTGATATATGACCATACTGCATTGTCATTGATAACTAACTCTGAACAAAAACGGCCTTCGAGATAAGACTGGAGATGATTGAAAAAATTTGTCCAAGGCCTGAGAGGTTAGTGTGTTGTATACAACTACCTACCATGCTTGAAAGGTGGAGTCATATTACAGGACTAAATGTCATATTAGGTATTAGGAATTCTAGTCTGCATAAGCAATAAATGGACAGTTCTCAACTTATTGAAGGGGGAAGAAGAGAATCCTTCGACTAACCCGATGAGTATTTTAAATGACCTACTTTCACCGTAGTTATTATATATCGCCTTGATATGCGTTGAAGTTATCCATTTCTCAGATATGTTAGCCCCAATAACGCATGTAGGAGTAAGCTGCTCGAAATCTTGAATATTATCGTTTCGACGTAAACCTTCTCTAATGTAAAGTGAAACGCGAATATCAAAACAGATAAATTGAGAAAAATACACAGCTCTAACACAAGTTATCAAAAGTCGCAAAAAACCGTATGCTAAGGGAGGTGACAGCTTGGAAAACTTTGGAGGACGAATGGATATTTAGAAAACGTTTGGCGTTTAAAGAAGTTTTTGTTGACCAATGCTCAGTCGGTTCATTCCTGGTTTCTGCTGTAATAAGGCTTTCATTCTGCTTTGGGAATGTTAAATTATTAATACTAATAAACTACACAACAAATAAGTGAAATAAGTTATGAGATTCTAAACGGGGTAAATCTAGTTCAAGATAAATACTGAATTCTTATCCCGAGGAAATATTTAGGTACGATGTTTGAAAGAATAACAGCATGAAAAACTACACTGTAGGACTGAAAAATTAACCTAGACGGATTCCACGATCAGTTACTTTCCGGCTTTGAACATGAAATCAGTTATGAACCTCCCAAATACATCGATAATATGATGTTTTGATGCACACTAAACTTGTACTCCACATTTCAGGTACTCTTGCCCAGCACGAAGGTAGTTTCATTTTCAAATATCAGAGAAACGGGCCATGCAAATATCTATGCAAGAATTCTATATAAACGTGACAATTATGATTGATCATTTCAGGGTGTTAAATGTGAAAAACATGAAGCCAAGCCACAGACTTAAACGACTGAAGTTAGGAAAAAAGACAACGATTCATCCTGTAAAAAGTATGGCTTTCCTGAATGAAATACCGCCAAGAAAAGTGGGAGACGATTGAAATGATGTAAAGATGAAAAATGGTTAACTTAAAATACAAATGACTACATAGATAAATCAGTATTTAAAAAACTGTCTTCTGCTCTAAAGTCAATTTAATAGCTCACCTATCACTAAGCTCAACAGCATATGAAAATTCGCACTTCATGGTCGAGGGGCCAGTTTATTTGGTAACTACCAATATATTATAGTGTGTCTAATTGCTTATATAATACTTTTCAAAGAAATTTATGTATAGTATACTTCTCCAAATTTTATTTTATTAAGGAAAACTCTCAAATCTTGGGTACGGTTATGTATATCAGTAAAATTAGCAAAAAAGGAGGTGGATGCAATCAAAGAATTATTTAATAAACAAAAAGTTACTATAATACAATTATTACGAACCTAACTCTCATGATAATCAGCCGTTTAATTAAAAATAAATCAAAGAATGAACACACTCCATGACACATTTCCTAGATACAAGTTTTGTCAAAGGAGATACACCAAACACGTATTCCAAGAAGTTATGTCTACATTAGCGGCCATGTCGAGGATTCCGGGTAAATTAGAATATATTTTAAAAGCTCTTCACAATTTACTTCAACATCACTTCCCAATAAAACAGGTTCTCAACCTGTAGGGCGTGACCCCTTTGCAGGTCAAACGACCCTTTTAAAGGGGTCACCTGAGACCATTGGAAAACATATTTTCAATGGTATTTGGAACTGAGACTATGGTTGGGGGTCACCACACATGAATGTATTAAAGGGTCACGGGATTAGGAAGGTTGAGAACCAATGCAATAAAATATTAAGGAGCTGATGGTCGATTAATTTATTTTCGAACTGAGAATTTTTTTATTTATAACATGTATTCATGAATTTTAGACAATGAGATCGACGAGGGATAAAGGATACCATTAAGAGGTTAATGGTCTAAACGTTTTGCCTGTCCACAGACTAAATGAATCACATTTGCACCATTTGTGGACCTTGGACTAAGAACAATTGATAAACTATGAAAGCATATTCTAACCCTACTACGTATTTGTACTAAAGAAACGCCTACTTATCGTTGACAAAGGAGTTGCATAATTCATATCGTGACTTATAGAAATGCTATCGGGTGAGTCATTCTGACAGTATGAGCGATAAAAACATGAGATATAGCTCTGGAGCAGGTTAAAATAATGAATCCCCTTTCTTTAGAAAGTGCGGTAGTTTTATTGGTGTATTTTTTCTTTAACAAATATGTGGAAGGGATTATTTCCATATCCGGGGAATGAAGTACTATGGGGGAATTGATGCTTCAATTTTCGAAGTTCAACCCTATAATTTAAGCGTTGCATATAGTAATTAAACTTTAATTTATAATGGCCTATTTCATTACAGATAGTTTGAATAATTTCCTGCAGCACATAATTTCTGCATGAAATGCTACAAACCGTTTGGGACGTAATGTTTCGAATAATGACATTTATGGAGAGAAAAATTAAATAGGGTAAGTGGTAATCATATAAATCGTCCACATAGATAACATTTGGAGTGGATTAGGGAAATACGCTGCTGTCAAAAAGTGGAATGCACCACGGCCGTAGTCGCCTATGTTTCAAAGAGGAAAGTGGTCAAGTTGGAGCGGTAGCCCCGTGTATTGTCCAAGTCAACGAATGGAGAGATAACGGCCATAATCTCCAAAAGTTAATTTAAAAAAAAGGTGACCCGTTTGGCGTGTAACGCCCCTACAGACTGTTTCGGCAACTAGGTAGATAACTCCGAATACCTCGAGCAAACGGGTCGTTGTTTCACAGAAATGAGGATATCATCACGGCGGCTCGACTTAAAACTACGTTAACATCCCCATCACGAAAACAAGAAGAGTTTTTTCTCAACAGCTGGCAACAATTTATAGATCTAACACGGCGAGAAAATAGATGCGTAGATGTAAATACTCTGGGAGCGAAGTCCAAGCATTTATCATCTTTGCCTTGTGAGGGAAAGATAAGTTAATCTAAGGATTTTGAAAGGGGTTTGAGATATGTGCACCATTGCTCCGACGAGCGCTCTGAAAGGGTTAGCTACATGAATTGGCTCCAATTACCTATTACCCTCTAACCCGAGTAGCGGACGATTGACGACACTGAGAACACGTTTCCTCCGAAGGCCATGGTCATCTTAAGCCGAGACAGTAACTATGTATGGAGAAAGTTAAGGTCTGCAACTCGCGATCCAGTTATATAAATCGTAACCCTCTTCAATCTAAAAGTCCCCAATGGCTGGATGTTCGTCAGTTTGAAGAACTGCCGCGGTAAATATACTTGGAAATTATTTTATGACTCAGAAAAACTCGTTTCTCCCGAGATGAAATACAGGGAAAAGAACGATGATTCGTGGAATTAGAATGCTTCAGAGCCAAGTTGCACTGAAAAGATGCAAGACCACTATTGAAACTCAGAAAGCACATTCTAAGGTTTGCGATCATCACCAATGACGCAAGAATCTATTCGCCAAACGAAACAATTGAACACCATCTAAATGCAGGCATTGTGAAACATAGCTGGCAACTTGACCAGCCAAAATTACCTACCATTCATCATGTCACATGTAGTTCATTGAAAAGGCCTATACTTCGCTACACTGTTGCATTCTTAGGGTCTGAGGATGCTAGAGTCTAGCGAAACGATGCAATGGAGAGCAACCGCATATTTATTTTATTTATTAAATCAAATTAAAGAAATGTACGGAAAATCACCCTGCTTTATATATGGCAATAGAAGGGTTATTTATTTTTTCCGGAATAGATTGTCAAAAGTAAGAGTACGTTTTATAAGAAACTAGGGTACTAAGCTGGAAAATATAGTACTCCGGGGTGACATCATTTTATAGGCATGGATAACCAATACCTTCTCTAAATAGTTAACGTCGACATTAATATGAGTCATTATAAGAGGGTCATTCTGAAGGTAATGCCTCCTTTTCTGATTTCTTTGACTCTAGTTTATCGTCGGAAAAAAGTCAAAGGTGATGACAATGTTGAAAAATAATGTCACGATTCTAAAAATTATGATTTATAAGCTAGTGCTACTCTATATCTTCATGGTCGTCTGACATATACCTCCGCGGTAGAAGAAATTACTTTCAAACAAAACCCTTGTAGATTATATTTATATTCGACTGGGTGCAATTAATTTAAGATATACAAGACATTTCAAAGCTACATCGTTTGGGATTTGCATTGACAAAGTCTTTATACTATAAATTACACTAAATATACAATTAATAGCATTCGCCAAGTCCTTTGTAAATTTTATTATAATAAACCTAGAGGGAAAGTTTCCTACACCCTGCATAATACAAGAAAAGAGTTTGAAACGATTCCAGGATAAAAGAAATTGCATGTTAAAACTAATTGCAAACATGGCACAGGCCCAAAAAGCTGTTCCTTAAAAGAAATGCATTTCATCGTAAACTTAATCAGGTCCCTAATTACTTGGGAAGTTCTTTTCGGTAAGAAATGAGGAGCTTTACATGACCAACATTTCTTATCTATAAAGGTCATCGAATTTGAGAAAGCGGAGCACCCACGTGCGACTGCTCTAACGTTCCCTGTCACTTATAATGAAATGCCACGTCCACAATTACTTGAATCGAGCATTCACGAAACAGGAAAAAGTTGAAATTCTGTAATCACGACCATCGCCACAAGATAAGGTGCAGGGCCCAAAAAACAAACACTGCCAAGTTTTCGTTCCTAAACAGAGGTATT